>JACXGM010001558.1:0-13540 GCA_016801145.1 Umbra pygmaea
CTCTCTCTCTCTCTCTCTCTCTCTCTCTCTCTCTCTCTCTCTCTCTCTCTCTCTCTCTCTCTCTCTCTCTCTCTCTCTCTCTTGCTCTCATTCCCTAATCCGTTTCCTGTGGATTTCCTTACTTTGTGAACCCTTTTACCACAGGCCTCCCCTGAAAAGCTGTGGCCTGCAGTTTGTGCCTGTCGTTTATTAATAACTCTTCTGAACACATGTTGGGAAATAATTTGCAGGCCTCGGTTGGGAGGCGTTGTGCATGACCGGCCTGGCGCTGCAGGAGAAATAAAAGAAGTTTGGCACGGCAGCAGGTGGCAGGAGGGATGCAGTCGCCACAGCCGCTGAGGGCGACGAGGACAAGCTGATTTTGAAAAAAAGGAGGGAAATAAGCAGGAGGGTAGAGAGAGAGAAAGCCGAAGAGACATGGACAGATACAATGACGGCAGGCAGAAAGTGTTATTATGTTCCTATTTGCATTGTGATGTCAGTTGCAAGACATTTTTTTAAATGTGTTAAAGCCAAGGGTATGACAGAGGAGACAGAAAGGGGAAATTGAGCCGGCATTCGTTTATGGAAAGAGAGACACAGAGCAAAGTGTTGATGCTGCATGCGATATGGCTGTCAGTGCTACCGCCTGTATACCTGCAGACACAGCCGACCAACCTTATCTGTCTGGACGCTTCTCATAATTGCGCTGCCACGAAAGTCTGCACGAAAAAAACCATATCAGCTTTTAATGATCTGAAGACAAGATGTCTGTAACTTGTTCTCGCTGGTTCTCTAATTCTATTTCTCTTTGTGTTCCCGGTTTTCTGTCACTTTGAAAGTGACTTACAACAATGCACATGTTAGATGTGTCTCTGGCATAGCAGAACTGGAAGGGCTTAGAAAACAACTTGTACGCCTTGGTGATTGTGGCTGTCTAGTAAAGCAATCAAAATCAGTCACAGAACTCTCACACTAGTTTCTGTCAAATGTCCTGGACTGGTCTTTGTGACATCCTCAGAGGAAGCTCCTTCATGGCAATTTGATAAAAGATAGCTCAGATTTTCTATCGTCTCAGTTAAGACATTTTCAAAGGAGTTTACTTGTTATATTCATGTGGTAGTCTTTCTAGTGGGATTGAAACATTATGCAATTGGTACTAGGAGATTAAGTCCTTATTATTGAGGGTTATTATAGGATGTCTACTCTAGGTCTGAGCAAAGCAAACTTGAGGAGGCATTACTAAGAAGGAATGTATGCTTTTTGCACCTAGACGGTTGTACCAGAAAAATGTAATAATCCATTAGGTAACTTCTGTGTGTATATCTGATCACAAGGTTGCGTTTTCCACTCTCACTTTCCCCAGGATGAATAGTTTTGACCACCAAAGTTTTGCTTCACTAGACCCCGCAGACATGTGTGATTCGGGTTTGCTGGAAAGCACTTGTTATATCGCTAGTGCCTATCTTAATGAATGGGCAACAAAGGGTTTATTTATTTTGCTATGCATATGTTACATTAGTATTTTTGTTGCATGTCTGATGTGTTTTGCAGTTTTGTCACAATAATTTGATTATTGAAAACTATCATTATCTTCTGGCAGTTCTCTTGGCCTAAGAAAACACAGTGTAGGCTTGTTATGATCAATTAGTCATGACAAATTTGAAAAGTATGACCTTTTTGTCTGCTATTAATGTCGTCCTTATTTTGGGTCGGAGGTAATCTGAAATGCATTGTACAGTCTGCAGAAAGGTGCATCTTGGGTAACGAAGTTTTACAAATCCCCTTAGTGGAGAATTTCCCATGCAGAGCTGCTTCAAAACAGTTACATTTGCATAGGTCTGAAAATTTGCTTAAAAAAAAGCCATAGCAAAATGTAAATGATTTAGCTTTTTCAACATTCTGATCCCTATATCGTTGACATCCTGTATTACCCATGTTCACTTGAGCTTCATTGTACAGACAGATGACCTGCTGTTTCATTTCCAATTCTCTAATATCAGAGGTATTAACGGCTTGTTCAATGATGGCAGTTTTCCAGGTCCTTTGCCCCAGTGAAGCATCAACCAAACATCAATCTCCCTGACCATAGTCCTTGCTTGATATGGGGTCAATAATGTGTTTGGTTCGGATCGGTCAGAACAGGACCCATGCTGTTCGGGAGGTCAACAGGTTCAGCAAAACACACCTTGAAGAACCTGTCAAGACTCATCAAGACTCCGAGAAGAATGTTCTATAGAAAAGCATGTCAAAAGGGAAGTGATTATAGAGCGGCAGGTTTTCTCCTGTAAATGTTCAGCGTCCGGTGTGATGCACAAAGACGGCTCGGAGCAATGAGTGGGATTTTACGAAGCAGAGTTTGTAAAATCAGATATACAATATTAGTGGTTGAGTCATTATCTGGCAGTAATGTTTATCGGTCTTCTAAATTTATTTTGGGCATTCCATCTGGCGAAGGCTGGCATAGTGCGTTGCCCTTTGATTAACTTAGTGTTTACGCACCTCTATGAACTGGTGATGCCATTTCTTTCTGCAAGCAGTGATGCAGACAGTCAAGATGCTCTCAATGGTGCATCTGTATAACATTTTGTATCTCAGGACCCATGCCAATGACAGATAGAGAGAGACTAGAGTTTCCCATTCTACCTCCCTGTGGAGAACACACGTACAAACAGAGCCCCTTTCTGCTCTGAATCTCTTAATCCTATCCAGCGAATGACCGGTTTCTGGTCTCCTGTTTATGTTTCTGGCCTCTGTCTCTGGTTTAAGTCTCTGTACTCTGTCTCTGGACTCTGTCTCTGGACTCTGTCTCTGGTTTAAGTCTCTGTACTCTGTCTCTGGACTCTGTCTCTGGACTCTGTCTCTGGTTTAAGTCTCTGGACTCTGTCTCTGGTTTAAGTCTCTGGACTCTGTCTCTGGACTCTGTCTCTGGACTCTGTCTCTGGTTTAAGTCTCTGGACTCTGTCTCTGGACTCTGTCTCTGGACTCTGTCTCTGGACTCTGTCTCTGGTTTAAGTCTCTGGACTCTGTCTCTGGACTCTGTCTCTGGACTCTGTCTCTGGACTCTGTCTCTGGACTCTGTCTCTGGACTCTGTCTCTGGACTCTGTCTCTGGACTCTGTCTCTGGACTCTGTCTCTGGCCTCTGTCTCTGGTTTAAGTCTCTGGACTCTGTCTCTGGACTCTGTCTCTGGACTCTGGTTTTTGTCTCTGGTCCCAGTGGAAATGTATACTAACACACAGAAGGCTACAAGTTTAAATGTTAAAGATATTACTGCATATGCTGTACAGCACAGAACAGTAGAGCCAGAGCAATTACAATCATTTCAACTGTAACAATACAATAAATATTGTTGGAATTAAATGGTTTACATTGATGTGAAAGTGCCAAGATTTCATGAAATGTTGAAGTTGTACACACATTGTTGTGTGCTTATTGTTCGACTGTCTGGGTGTGCATGGTGAAAGTTGCGTGTAATTGTATTGGCGATACAATGTTTTCAGAGGAGTAAACTGATTTAAAATGGCTGCTGTGTTTTAAAAAAAATTGCATGTGGTCATCTTTGCTTCCTACATTCCATCTAACTGGTAATCCCCTGTGGAATTTAGTTCTGAATGCATGTTAATCTTACAGTATTTCAAATTTTGAGAAAAGTCAATGCCCACACAAGCTGGGAAAGCTAAACCTACTAATGAGGCTTGACAAATAAAACTGTCATTTGTTTTCTTATTTCAATTGTGTCATTGAGCAGGTTTAGGTTTCAGAGGACAATTTTTGTGATGTTATGGGTATCAGTACCGATGGTTATTGTTCATATATGTCATCATAGGTGTGTGTTTGCTTCTACAGTTTTGTCTACAGAACTATTGGAGATGTTTAAACTGTACCATTGCTATTTTTGTACCTCCTTCTAATGCAGCATCATATGCATTTCAAAAGAAAACAGCAGACTGGGTGAGACAGAGACATACACATACAGAACATTGTTTATTATGTCACCTTAGATCAATGTGATTCCATTTTAGTAATAACGGTTTATTTCTTTGCCAATGTATTACTGCTAAGGGCTGTTTTTAAACATGTTGCAATGCGGAGTGCCTGGTTACAGCACTTCACAATTCAGGGCAAACCACTGATGTGCCTTATTGTTATTATAAGATAACAATAATGTTTTGCCTTAAAAAAAGTTTAACCTTTGAAATCATATCAGTTATTTTACCACAATCAGAATTCAGCTCATAACAACCCAGTTCATGATTCAGATTATAACCCAGTTCATAATCCAGACTATAAAAGTGTTTGTTTGCATTCTGGATGCTGATAGGATGAGCAGCTTTCCAAACCTTGCTGTATTAGACACACCTACATTATGGCTGCTATTCCAATTTTTGTAATTTTAGAATAAGTTTCCCCCTTACTTCTGGATTTCTAGTCACAGAGAATATTACTTGCAAGCAGAGCACACGATTATGAGCCAAGATCTCAATTATGAGCCAAGAACTCGACTTAAAGAGTCAAGATATCTCGCAAAAGCAAGATTATAAAGAGCAGTTTAACTTCGCTTACGAGTTTAACTTCGCTTTGGCAAATGTGTTTTAATTTATTCTGCATAACTCCAGCACCCCCCGGCTATGTTTTCTTGTATCTAATGGGCTGTCCCCAAGGCTAACTAGCCTACTACTGTAAGTAACACTCATTGCAGATACATTAAATTATATTGTGGTGGTCAGTAACCAGGCTGCTATATTGGAAATGATCTATACATACTTGCACAATTTCCATTTGCACAGTTTCGCTCAGATGTTAAATATTCCACTGTTTTGCCATGTCACTTTCATAACAATTGACCTACCTCCCTAATTTAGACATCTGTCCCTTCATTAATTTCCGTTCCAGAAATTGTGTGGGGGGGGTTGCACACCACCCAAAATGTAAATTTGTAATGTAGGGATTGTTGCCTGCACATCCAGAAATCAAGTGTCCCCCTCTCTTTTTGTCATATGTCAGGCATTCTACTCCATGGCTCCTCAAAGTCGCAGGTGATGGGCAATGTGTCAACAAACAGCACACACTCCCTTCCTCACAAGCCGTGCTCATTTCTGTACCTGACCGGTGGTAGTTGGGGCACTGGGTTAACTGTTAGCTACTTTGCAATTGAAGACCATGACTAGTTCAAGTAATTACATTAAAAAATGATGACAGATCAGCAAATCTGTTCACAGGGGATTAGACAGAAAGGAAGAGGGGAAGACATTTCAAAACAGGCAATGTTTGTACTCTTGACCATATACATTTTATTTAGTGGTAGAATGAATGGTAATCGGCAATACAGGCTAAGGTAATACCTAGGCAGACAGTAAAGTCCAAAATGAAGTTTACTCGAAGTTTGGGCGGAAAACAGATACTTAGTCTCATCGCACAGGACCACACACAATAGTCTATGTAGCTATGGTTAATGACAACAAACAGTATACATGGCACAATAACTCACCTACACATGGATCATGACAATGGGAAACCAGTATGGATAACTTAGTGTAAATGATGACAGCTGTATGCGCACAGAGATGGGTAGAGGGAGTCCTAAGTGGGAACCTGAGGAGAACGTCAATAATATCCAGAAGGATGTACCTGAGACACATGGAGCAGGTCACTGAGGCAGAGGCAACTGTTACAAAAATGCTATTGTTTAGATTTGATAATGATCTAGCAATCGGTGTTGTTTTCAAATTTAGATTAAAACCTTATGTTAAACGTAGCTAGATTAGAATGAGCTGTATTGCCACAATATAAGTTTAGAAAAGTTATGCAAAGGTTTATTATGGCTGCCTCTGCCTGTGTTGATTGGCATGAACCATTTAAATTGTAATATTTTAACAGGTTCACTAGTTCTACATTTACTTAATATATCTGATGCGGAGCGATACGGCATATTTTCAGAAAGCTTGGTGAAACCAACACAACTGAATAGTAGTGCATTCTAAGCAAATAATTAATTGTTATTATGCAAATAATCAACATAGAAAGTCAAACGGAGTGGTGGCAGTGTCATGTAGCACAGAGCCACCACCTCTACAGCCAGGGGTACTCATCATCCCCAAATCTCATCAAGGGTGCCAAAATTGCCCTGACTACATTTAGACAGGAGGAGAGTCTGTTTCAAAATTTTGTTTAAGTGGGTGCGGTGGTCAGAATAACCATTGCAGATAGAGATCATTTTAAACCCAACACTATTAAAGTGTTAAGCTATTTTAATAAAGTATGTTGGTAACATTTTATTAATGCAGTAAAGCAGGCGAGGCAGTGCTGTCTCGTGATACATTCACAGGAAAATGGGTAGACAACAGGCAGCAAAACTATCTGGAAAAATATTTGGTTGCAATTACGACTTAAACCGGGAATGGTTAAGAAGTGGCCAATTATCTTTGCATCGGAAGTCCGTATTGCTTATTTATGGTTTTCCAGGAGAATAAGCCCAGTGTTGCAAAAAGTAAAAAAAAATGTCAACCTCATGAATTAACAGTAACAACAGACCTTTGTGTTGTCCAGAACTATTTGGTATGATAGCATTTACATCCTGAAGCTGAGCTTAGCTAGCAGACATCACCATCCATGAGATTGCATTCAACCAGGATTTAGGGTTGATAATGAAAAAGCAGTTGGTAGGCATCTTCCATACTAAACCGTTTCTGGTCATTCTGAGGTTATATTTCTGTGTTAGCTGTTAATGATTTCCAGCCTGGCTGTGAGCAGCACTTATAGTGGCTGAGGAGTGTAGAGAGAACAAGAGATTCCCCATCCATGTAATGAGCTCAGTGACTGGTGAGTAACATGAGGGAGCAGGGAACATATTGCAATGCCTTCTGGATCTTTCTTCCTTAGCCGTGTGGAACGTCCCTCCGTGCTCTCGCTAGCATAGTCCTTTGATTAATCCGCACACATTGTTAAGATGAGAGGGAAATACAATATGCACAGTTTAGAAATGTAAAAGATAAAAAGATGTGTTATGCCAGCTTTCATTTCTGCTACTGACCCCACATTAGAGTGGAGAAACTCGCGGAGCTATGTTAACTGGAGTTGAGTGTTGTTATCCAGGGGATAAAACTGGTCAGCGAAGGGATGACGGTGGAGGGATGATGCTGGCCTCTATGCAGATTTCAGTGAGGGGATGAAGCTTCATTACATTATTCATGCCAGGTGGTGTGACTTTGGTGGAGCGGGGGACAGATTGATCCTCTGTCTTGGCTAGCTACCGGCCACAAACTGGGCATCACACTCAGGATTCTTTCAACCCCCTTAGCCTCACCTAACCCTCCTCCTCTATTACCTGCCCTCGCTCTTTCTCCATTTCATTTCCTAGCCCTTCTTGTCTTTCTCTCTCATCATCCCTTCTTCTCTCTCTCTACCTGTGCCTCTCTACCTCCATCCCTCCATCTTTTTCTCCCTCTCTTTGCTGTGTCAAGTCGAGAGCCCCTCATCTGTCACTAGGATGTCAGATGTTGAGAGGGTGCGAGTGAAGCCAGGCCCTCGCCTGACACACACGTACACGCCGAAGCTCACACACACACACCTGACACACGTGTCACACAACTACATGCTGAAACTCACACACACACCCACACAACTGACACACATGTACACACTGAAACACACACACCTGACACAAACATACATGCTCAAACTCATACACACAATACACACACACACACACTCTCATATCTGACACAAACATACATGCTCAACTTTAATCTCACACACTCACACACACACAACATGGAGTTAAATGACAATGCAGAGACAAGATATAGACCTTAAGGCCAAACACACTTTTATACTTATCCAGGCGTGAATGTGTCAGAAAACAAGCGAGAGAGAGAGAGAGAGAGAGAGGAGTGGAATGAAGAGAGACGCTGTATTCAAATTCCAGTTTGCAAGCTTAAGGTAAACAGGTTTTGAAGGTGTTCTCAAGTTCACTTTGCAGATTCAAGTTGAGGGCACTACATTATGTTAGCCTGTTTCTGCTTGATTGATAAATATGCTGACAAATTAGTTGTTTTTTGATGGGTCATACACTATGCAGTAGTTGCTTTACATGAGTCAGTCTAAGTATCTTTATTTTTGTCCAGCAATCCAATTAGTAATCTAATATGAAGGCTGTTTACAAAGCTACTCCAAACTGTTATTGGTGTTGAGGCAAACTTTTAAAGGTAGCATTAGTCCTGGTCTGGACAATGTTTACAGCAGAATGTCTAAGGCTGTTATGATACAGAATTTGAGGAATTTTCTCAATGTCCTTCACAAGTCTTCAAAACAGGATTAATATTTGTTCATACATAGTTATAGAGAATTATATTGACAATAACAAACTGGGTGTGAGCGGCCAGATATGCGTTGTGAGGATACAGTGGGCTCAGAAATGCTTAACGTTTCCTTCAGAAAACGATTAATTGCAGTTTTTATCCCCACAGAAAGGATTCCACTATTACAATGCTTATTGGTTATGCTGAAATAGAGTTGCACGTTTTGGGGAATATTCAGAGGTGGAAACTTTCTGTGTGAATTAACGGGAATATACCTTTATG
Organism: Umbra pygmaea; assembly: GCA_016801145.1. Classification (NCBI taxonomy): domain Eukaryota; kingdom Metazoa; phylum Chordata; class Actinopteri; order Esociformes; family Umbridae; genus Umbra; species Umbra pygmaea. Next base: position 8,561 of record JACXGM010001558.1, read on the forward strand.
GAAATGAACAACAATATAGGGTAAATAAAGGAAAGGCATATGCAAATTAATATTAATACCATTTAAATGTAGATCTTTTTTTTGCATTGGATATATACCTTAAGCATAAGTATGGACTTTTCCACATTTTGTAGTGTGACAACCTGGATTGAAATAGGATTGTATTGGGTTTTTTCCATTTGTATAACACAACATGCCAAACACTTTTGAGGTTCAAATTCTTATTTTGTGAAACAAAACTTCTCGTTAGTGTGCAAGATATTAAGAATCAGCTGTATGTGATGGAAGAATGCACCATGCATGCAGAGGATTGCAATTCAACTTAACTTGGGATAGTTTAACCAAAATATGCCAAAAGACCTGGAATTGCCTTACTGTATGTTTATCCCACAAAAAAGGTTCACCGTTATAAGGTTTTGATGAATTTAAGCAAAATTCCCCAAATTCCAGGGCTTTAGTCAGTGGTTCAACTTGACTATGTGTTCTCTGACTTTGCCCTGACCCCTGAATTGGCATACCGCTGCCCGGGATTTGGATAAATCAGATTGTCTATCTTGTCGACTCCTTGTGTCCAGATCAGACACCTGTAAATTCAACAGCGGTAGTATAGTCGATGAACTTTATCATCCTGTGCGTGATCTGATTAAAGGCTTTTGGATGAACAGTGCAAAAATAATCGGCGGCTGGGCAACAAAGATCTATCCACGGAGTTGCGTAGATGCCGAACAAGCAGGGTTAGTGGGAATTGGGAGGGGAGGAAAATGGGGCAAGGAAAATGGGGCAACATAAAAAAATCAAAAATCAAATACTGAGCTTATCTTTCCATGGAATATTTCCGGAATAGTTGTGGAAATTTCAGAGCAAGTTCCCAACCCTTTGCAACTCTATGCTGAAACTTGAGTTACTGCTGTCAGATTACTGTAGTCATCTAAATCTGTCTGACGGGAGTTATACATAGCAATATATTTAGACACCCAAAGCATAATACCGTACAGACATATTCCCTGAAAACCTACTTAGCAGGCAAACATGGAGGACCGTATGTTTTTCCAACTAGTTTTCCTACTGATCCATGCCTTCCATCATACATGGAAGTCTTAAACAGGCTGACTAACCCTTCCACCACGTTCCCATAAGGTGATATTCTGTTAAGCAGTCTGCATGCATCAGTTTGTTTGAGCTCTAGGAGTTACAGTGATTGACAGATTGACTGACTGGAAAATAACATTTTCAGACTCATTGATGTTGATGATTGTGATGATAATGATGAGGAAGGGTGAAGTAACGTTTTCACTCTAATGAAGAGAATGACATCACTGCAGTCCTCATTCAAGCCAATATGTGCCCTTGGATATATTGGTTAATATATATATATATATATATATATATATATATATATATATATATATACAGTATATACATATATTTTTTGTTGTTGTAAGATTTCTCCAAATCCTTTAGAGTCCTTGGTCTGCGCTTGTGGACTCTCATATTCAGTTCAATGAATTTCAGTTGGCTTTAAGTTAGAGGAGACCTTTTCAAAAATTTAATTCTGTGGTCAGTGAGACACTTTTGTGTAGTATTTCCTAGTGATGAAAAATGTTCAGTATTATTATACTGCCATGTTAGTCACAATGTTCTTTAAAAGACATGGATGACTAGTGTGTTAAAAGTTCAGAGCCTTCCAGTGTACAGTTTTGCTCAAAGGTTTGCATACCACTAGAGAATTGGTACAATTTTTAAAGAAAACATGAGTGAGCAGGCAAATTGTCATATTCAACTGTAGGTCTCAACAGAATGGCAGACAACAAAACATGGCAACAAATAAAATAATTAAATTACTCCTGTTCAAAAGTCTGCATACCCTCATTTCTCAATACGGTGTATTGCCCCCTTTAGCAGCAATGACAGCATGCAGTCGTTTGTGATAGTTGTCTATGAGACCCCAAATTCTTGCAGGTGGTATAGCTGCCCACTCGTCTTCATAAAACGCATCCAGGTCATGCAAAGTCATTGGTCGTATTGATGAACCACACGTTGGAGATCTTCCCAGAGTGGCTCAATGATATTAAGGTCAGGAGACTGTGATGGCCACTCCAGAACCTTCCCCTTTTTCTGCTGTATCCACTGGATGGTCAACTTGGCCTTGTGCTTAGGGTCATGGTTGTGCTAGAAAATCCAAGAGTGTCCCATGCACAGCTTTTGTGCAGATAAATGCAAATTGTCTGCCAGTATTGTCTGATAACATGCTGCATTCATCTTGCCATCAATTTTCACAAGGTTTCCTGTGCCTTTAGAGCTTACACCCCACAGTGGGGATGGCATGCTTTTCACCATAGGACTTTTTGACCCCTCTCCAAACATAGCACTTATCGATGTGGACATAAAGCTCTATTTTGGTCTCGTCACTCCAAATTACAGTGTGCCAGAAGCTGTGAGGCATGTCGAGGTGTTTTTGGACATATTGTAACCAGGCATTTTTGTGGCATTGGCGCAGTAAAGCTTCTTTCTGGCAATTCGACCGTGCAGCTTATTTTGTTCAAGTATCCTCATATTGTGCTCCTTGAAACAATCACACTGTCGTTTTCCAGAGCAGCCTGTATGTCTGGTTACCTGTGGGTTTTTCTTTGTATCCCAAACAATTATTCTGGCAGTCTTTCTTGGTCTACCTGACCTTGGCTTGGTATCAAGAGATACCTGAAACTTCCACTTCTTAATAAGTGATTGAACAGAACAGACTGTCATTTCCAAAGCTTTGGAAATATTTTTTATATCCATTTCCAACTTTATGCAGTTCCAGTATCTTATTATGCAGGCCTTTTTACTGTTATTTTCTGCTTTCCATGGCTCAGTATCTAGCCTGCTTAGTGCATCCACGTGATAGCTAACAAAATTATTGACTGTATATAAACTTTTGATCAGGGCTTTTGGGTGATTTCTGTTATCAGTATGATTTACAAAGGTGCCAAACAACTGTGATAATTAATGGCTTCAGATAAGCACTATGCTTACATAACAGTCCGGATGATTTTTTGTTGTTGTTCTTTGTTATTCTTTCTAAATTTTTTCTCCCCTTCCCAATTCCCTCTAATTCTGCCTTGTTGGCAGCTCTGCAACTCCTTGGACAGATCTGTGGTATGGCGAAGGGCGCACACATAGTTCATCCAACCACATGTCGCCCAGACGCCAATTATTTTTGAACTGCATATCCAGCACGGATGCCTTTATTTGGATCATGCACAGGATGATTACGTTCACCAAATATGCTTCCCCGATTAAACACACAGGTGCACGATCTGGACACAAGGAGTCGCTGGAGAGCGGCGTTGCAGGATAGACAATCTGATTTATCTATCCCAAATCCTGGGCAGCACTATGCCAATTTGCGCTGCCTTGTGCAGGAGGCCCAGGAAAAGTCAGAGAACCCATAGTAAGGCTCAAACCCGTGACTATCATGGCGCAAACTGTCGTGCAATGCAGCGACTTCACTCATCGCACTAACAGTCAGATTTTTTGCATGAACAGTCATATTATCAAAATCAATGCCTAAATTTCACAATTTCTGCCAGGGTATGCAAACTTATGAGCACAGTTGTACAATGATTACCATCAGGTTTTTCATTTGGCAATGTAAATGAGGACATCAAGGAGCATGAATTCCTTCACCACTAGGAATTTCATGTCAACCTCCCTCACAAACATATTTAATAATCTCTGAAAAGATTAGAGCATATGAAACATGGATTTGTGTCTCACTTGAAGGATTATGACAATGTTCCTCTAGTTGAGAAAAACACAAATGTTTTCTATTCCAAAGGGAAGGGGTGACCAAATGCAGTAAAATTGGTTGCCAGAGAAACCATGTCGGGAGGGAGGGGGGGACTGGTTGCCGTAGTGATAAGAGGTCAAAATGGAACCACAACAATCAGGACGCTAATGTTACCTTGGAGGGCACAAAAAACACTATATTGTGGAGTGTGCTATGAGTAGCAGCACAGCATTGTGTTTGTGTGTGCATGTATGTGTCTGTGTCATGCCTCATGTCACCCATACTGTATTTTAATGTCACAGCAGATGTTGTTTCCCATAAAATGACATGGGCCAGCTGTTCGTCATACTTTATTTGAAACAAAAGAGTTTGTGGACAGGATGGTTGTAAAAGGTGAGGTGAGCGGAGAGAGAGAGAAGAAAAAGATAATGTAAGCAGTAAAAAAAAAGAGGAAAAGCAAGCCAGGTGGAGTGAGCTAGATGGACAGAGCTACGTGGAGAAAGCTAGATGGAGAGAGCTAGGTGGCGAGAGCTTGGTGAAGAGAGCTAGGGAGGGGAGACCTAGGTGGAGAGAGCTAGATGGAGAGAGCTCGGTGGAGAGAGCTCGGTGGAAAGAGCTCTGTGAAGAGAGCTAGGTGGAGAGAGCTCGTGTAGTGAACTCGGTGAAGAGAGCTCGGTGGAGAGAACTCTGTGAAGATAGCTCGGTGGAGAGAGCTCGGTGTAGAGAACTCGGTGAAGAGAGCTCTGTGAAGAGAGCTAGGTGGAGAGAGCTCGGTGAAGAGAGCTCGGTGAAGAGAGCTCGGTGGAGAGAGCTTGGTGAAGAGAGCTAGGTGGAGAGAGCTCGGTGTAGAGAACTCGGTGAAGAGAGCTCGGTGGAGAGAGCTAGGTGGAGAGAGCTCGGTGAAGAGAGGTAGGTGGAGAGAGCTCAGTGGTGAGAGTTAACTGAATAGATAGACAAACCAAACCATCTACCTTGCCAAGTTGCTCTACAGTTAATCCTTGAGTGCAGATCGGGCGCCTGTAAATTCCATCGCGGAAGCGTAGTTGGTGAGCATAATCATCCAGCAAATGATCTGACTTAAACCTGCAATATGTAATTTTTGGCCGCCAGGGGGCTCTCAATCAAAACAATAGCAAAACATGTACTTGGATGACGTCGGGAGGTTGCGTGGGATCATGGGTTTTGTTATCGTCGTCAATGACAACCTTCCG
>JACXGM010001558.1:13640-53753 GCA_016801145.1 Umbra pygmaea
AATTATAACTTTATTCACGTTATGTTTGGCGGCTCCCTGGATCTTATAACAACTAGAGCAGTCACAGGTTATATGACGCCATTTACGGGCGACAAAATGAAACGTCCCGTGTCTTCGAATTATATTACAAATTTCTCTGGATTTGAAAGTTACTGGAAACATTTAGGATAATGTAAGTACACAACTAAGAAATATATATCATATATGTATAGTGATGTTCGCTTTTCATGCAAAGTATGTATTTTGTTATTGTTGTGATTGAAATTACATATTGTACCTTTAAGGCTTCCATGTTGGATGATAAGTGCAAAAAGAATCGACGGCTCGGCTACATGTGGTTGGATGAACCATGTTTGCACCCCTTGCCATCACACATCTGTCTAAGGAGTTGCAGAGCTACCAACAAGGCAGGGTTCTTGGGAATTGGGAGGGGAGAAAAATGGGGGAAAAAAGAGAAATCTAGGTGGATAGCGCTCGATGGAGAGTGCTAGGTGGAGAGCGCTAGGTGGAAAAAGCTAGATGGAGAGAGCTAAGTGGAGAGAATTAGTTGGAGAGAGCTAGGTGGAGATAGTTAGCTGGAGAGAGCTAGGTGGAGAGAGTTAGCTGGAGAGAGCTAGGTGGAGGGAGATAGTTGGAGATAATTATTTGAAAAGAGCTAGGTAGAGAGAATTAGTTGGAGAGAGCTAAGTGGAGAGAGGTATGTAGAGAGAGCTAGGTGGAGAAAGCTACTGTAATTGGAGAGAGTTAGCTGGAGAGAGCTAGATAGAGAGAGCTCGGTAGAGAGAGCTAGGTGGAGAGAGCTAAGTGGAGAAAGTTAGTTGGAGAGAGCTAGGTGGAGAGATTTAATTGGAGAGAGCTAGGTGAAGAGAGTTAGTTGGAGAGAGCTAGAATGAGAGAGCTAGGTGGAGACATCGAGACAGGGAGAGAGAGTGTGTTTTGTGCAGTGCTGTGTGTGACTGACTAGATTAAGGAGAGCTGTTAATGAGAGGATGGAGAGCCATATCGATGGCGTCTCATATTCATCTCATTCCTCTCCATGGATACGCTCCACTGCCCCCGCCTCCATCAGCCAAGCCACCAAGCTGACATCCACACCACTGCTACATGAATGAGTGAAGAACCTAAGGAAATGTGTACAGTCTAGAATAAATATCACAGCACAGATGCTGCACACCAAATCCATTGCTCTGGAGTGTTCCTTTCAATGGAGCCCATCTGTTTCTCTTCTATACAGCCAACACCTATGGTCTTATACATCCTACACTTAAAAAGAATTGAAGCTAAGTATATCCATATAGGGTTCTGCTTCAGTTTGTCCCCATAGGCAAAGACTTTTAGGTGCTGAAATACAAAAAAAACAATAAATGGTCCAACCTAGAAACCCAAGTAGGGGTTCTGCCTATAACTCTGTATGATAGGTAACACCAATAACTGTTTAATTCTAAAAGGTTCTAGATAGAAGGATCCTATCATGAACACATTTATCAGTAAATGTTTATTGCTAGAACCTGCCATGAAGGGTTCTACCATTAAGGCTTTTATTCCTTGATAGTTCTTCCTAGAACCTTCTAATGAGAGTGCTGAAAGGACCCTTTTATTGGTTAAGGGTTTTTCATAGAACCCGTTTATTATTAAGGTACTTTTACTAGAATTTCCAGTAAAGGGTTCTACCAAGGTTCATTCAATCCTAAAATGGTTCTACCTAAAAACTCTGCAAACCCTTAAATGTATTGGCAGGTTTTCATCCTCACATTTTTGAATGTATCATAAGATGAATCATACTACACTTTGTTTTTTGGTATAGAACATGTGATTTGGATATGCATTATTCTTTTAAAATAAAAATCAGTATAGGCAAGAAAGTGGAATTTAAATTTTACATAATTTTTTTAAATCCAAAGAAAATAATGTTGGGCTATAATGCCATTTTTATATAGTGTTGAATGGCATACCAACTAACAACTCTAATTCAATGTACTACTGATTCAATAAACGATAAAAATGATGTAAAATAATGTAAAAAACAAATACACATTCAAATATAGAAAACAATAGCCAAAGAAGTGTTGGAATATGAACTTCTGAAACAATGGCAATCACTGATTAAGTTATATTCACTGGAGTTGTCTCTGAACATTTCATTTCCATCAATGGTTGGCTACTGAAAAGCTACTAGACACAGTAGAAACAAAGGTAAACATTGTGGTAATACACAATTAGTATTATTTAGATAATTGTTTTCATGTCAACCAGAACAAACACACAATCGATTGTCAAAACATACATTATGCTCACTATTTTAAAATCCTAATAACATACATAACATTTGGGATTACTCCTTCATTTCCCCCTGGTTTGCCCTTTGAAGCATTTTTGTGATGGGGGCATGCTCTCTCATAGTTTCACAGTGGTTACCCACCTGGTAGACTGCTTCATAGAAGCATTCAGGAAGAGGGAAAATTGACAGATACAGAAATGCCATTTACTAGGAACCCAGGCTACAGAAATATAATTAAAAATATTAAACAATCCTTAATACTAACTGCTTTTGGAAGGCTGGAAAAATGTCTAAGAATGTAAATAATACTGAGTTCAATTTGATGTGCAGCTGAATGGTGACTTGGCACCTGGTGTGTTGTGGAGCTGTGCTGTTGTTGCATGTAGAAAAGGCAGCATTCAGTTTCTCACAAACTTTAAATATATGATAGATTCATTTGAAAGACAATTTGCCCCACTGTATGAAACTGGTGTATTAAAACATTAGAAACGTTAACCAACATTGGAAAAGTTTTCCAAACATTGGAAAAGTTTATGAGGAAGAGGAAGAACTCCGATGTAGAAGGTTTCTATTTAGAACCGTACTGGTCTTCCAAATAATACGTCTTGACTTCCAGACAATCATCTATGAAACCTTTCTTTCATAGGTGGTTCTTTGAATACACTATTATACATAGAACTCTTTGCCTATCAAATAATTAGATGTCTTGCAAAAAGGGTTGTTCAGATGAAAAAAAAAATATTTGTAGTATTTGTAGAACCTTTTCAATTTGCAGAGAACACTTTTTTATTCTTGTTTTGTATTATGGCATCCATATATCTGGCACCAGGCTTGATCATTTGGACTGCAGCTATGACACAAATGTTAAGACCTAGTGAATGCGATTAACAGGTGAGATTTTTGGTGAGAGATTAAACAATTTGGTTTGGGCAACAGTTAAGATGCTAACTTCAACTGAACACTAAACCCAAAGTTTTTTTTTCATATTTTCACCTTCTATTTTCTCCTGCAAAACATTACTGACTGTATGGTGTCACATACTTTGCATTCTGTACTTTAGAGGTCTGTTTGTTTTGATCCCGTGGGGCTTTCTTTTGACTTGACAAGGTATGATGATTTGTCACTGTTTCGCACCATCTCTGTGTGAAAAATCAAATAATTGCTTACATTTTTAACCCCGAAGCATTGCACTGCAGTCTGTCACTGTGATGTACAGTTTAGCATTACAAATTGGACAATTATCAGCTTTCAATAAATATCAAAGTTAGGCTTTAATTAGAGGTTTAAATAAAAATGCATTTGAATTTAACTGGTTTGATTTATACTGTCTAATGTATGTGTGAATGTATTCATGATCCAACAATCAGTTTGATTGCATCCATGAAATTTGTTTCTAGATGTTGTGGTACAAATTTTGTCTTCTAATGGGCAGATCTTTTTGTCATCAAGGTCTAAACAAAGGCATGGGATGGCCAATCAGTTTGATTACACACTTAACGTGTGTCATGTGCCTCTCCAGATGCTTGGCAGCACACACACACACGGCACTCTGATGTGATCAAACCTCGCCAGATGCCTTTGTCAAAACACCAATCAGAGAGAGGGAGCAAAGGAATCTATTTAAATGATGACTACATTACAGTCCAGCCCTGCTGTAGTTGCCATGCAAGAGACCATAGGGTTTGGGGGTTCTCCGTTTTCATTTCAAGGACTATGAAGTCTCTCTTTCAAATGTCAGAAACCAAGGTCCATTTTTCTAACACATTATGGGAAAGTGTGTGCTGTTCGGCTTCATTTTTCCCTAAGTGAACTTGCCTTCAATACACAAAGTGGATCAATGAAGAAGCTATTTGCTCATTACCTCAGCAACCTCCATGACATTAGAATAGATGTAAGATGCGGACCAGACTGAAAACTAGAATTGCTGCTCAATGTTCTGGCCTATTTAATGTACTGTTCACTATAAACATTCCCCGTGAAGTAAAGCCAATGCTTCATATAGTCGTAGTAACACCCTTTAAGCGAGTAATGTGACTACTGTTTGTACTCATAATACACCAGGGAAGAAGCAGCCTCATAATGTAACATGAGTAATGTACTACAGTACGGTATATCTGTGACTCACAACAGAGGAGATGGACAAGCGTAAACGAAACACTTAGAGTGCATTGAGGAATAAATTCACAATTGGGTCAGGAAATAGATTTTCGGAGCTTACAAAATCCATAAAAAGGAGAAAATGTAGCTACAAAATGTTGACTGCTTTTTTTGCAGGTGAAAAACATCCCTGATATTAATTTGTGCAGCTAGAGTACACCGAATCTACTGGGAGGATTTCATAGAATAGTTGGAAACAGTTTATTGGAAATGGTTTGCTAGCTACATCTAAGTAAAAAATGAAACATTTTCATGTAGACACACAATGGAGTCACTGAGTTGGTATACCAGAATCATCTGTAAATAGTAAATTTTTATGTGGCATGTACACGTTAGATTGGATCCTTTCAAAGCTAGCAGGTAAAATTGGTGGAAATGACGACATCTGACATTTACAGATGCTTTTAACCAGAGCTCCAGAACTAAAAGTGTCAAAAGGTCAAAGTTAAGTTGCAGGAGGATATTTCTTACTATACCAACACATCAATTGCTCCATTTCATCCAACGGAGTTGTTGACCTGAATGTGTTGTCTTCTTCACATCCATTCCATGGGTAAACCATGTAATTTGATATCCATTTAGCATGTACCCTTTTACCCATCTACAGCTGTTCTGTAGTACATTAATGAGATGAACATTATGAATTCTGAGCTGTGATGTGACATAAGGCTGTATAATCACAATAACAAACAGCTAATAGGCAAAAATGATCTAATCTCTTCTCTAGCTTCTCTTTTGTAGTATTTTGCATTGTTCTACTCAACACAGCCTATCTAATATAGCCTAATTTCTCCTTTCCTGGCAGCATATCTCTCTCTCCTCTTCATTTTCTTTTGACTATCTCCTTTTTGACATCACACAGAATCAGTAACTTCCAGTAGAAAGACAGAATGGATGTGTTTAAAATGGAGTATGGGCTTTTCTAAGAGCCACCACAAAACATGTTAGCACAAAGGCACATTTTATTGTAGATTTTCACACCATTCTCTAGAGCTCTGAGCTGAAACCTTAATTAAATAGCCAAGAATCAGTCCCATTTGTGAGGTAAAATCATCTTCTTTTTGTGCCTTCAGCTTCTTTGTGGCATTGCACGAGATCCTGATTTGATTTGAAAAGAGAGGGAACAGTAAGCTGTCCTTGTCTTTAATATTTTTGCTAGCTGCAGTTGTCTGAGAATGACAGACTAGTCTTATGAGAGAAGCCATTTGCTTTGTTAGTCATTCAATATCACTATCCTACAGAAGGCAGATATAACCTCTCCGATCACTTGATTAGGTACAACTTGCTAGTACGGGTTGGACCCTGTTTTGCCTTCAGAACTGTCTTAATTCTTCATTCTGGAAAGAGGAAGAAGCCATGCTTTCATGCTGTTTACGCCAAATTCTGACCCTACCATCTGAACGTCGCAGCAGAAATCGAGACTCATCAGACCAGCAAAGTTTTTCCAATCTTCTATTGTCGTATTGTGGTGGGCCTGTTCAAATTGGTTGTGCATGAAACTCCCAGTAGATCTGCACTTTCTGAAATACTCAAACCAGCCCACCTGGCACCAACAGCAATGCTATGTTCAAAGGCACTTAAATCAAATTTCTTCTCCATTTTGATTCTTGATTTGATCTTCAGCAGGTCATCTTGACCATGTGTACTTGGCTTGCTGCCACTCAATTGGCTGATTAGATGTTTTTGTTAACAAGCAGTTGAACGGGTGTACCTAATGAAGTGGCCAATGAGTGTATGTTGAAACTGTTATTTTTTCTTGAAGTCCAACAAAATACCATGAAAAAATCCAATAAAACTTGTGAAAAGTCGTACCGGCAAAGCCATTCTAAAGGTCTCCAGAGGGTTTGCCCAGCTCTGCACCTTGCTGCTGTAATGGATTTGGAGGTTGTTCTGAACTAAAGCAAAGTGAATGTTAATTTATGCCAGTTAGCTTGTGGTGACTGTTCTCTTAAAGAGATGGAGTTAGCACAATTCATTTCCCTCAGTCCCAGGTGCCCTACTCGTCATTCCAGAATTTGACATTTTCACTTCATTTATGTGTGGAATACTTCTTTTACCTGCCTCTTCTGTGCATTTATATACTTTATCTCAGTTGATATAAAGGTTGGAGTCCTACAGAATCTGTTGTGCTGTTGATGGAGCTGGGTTTATATTCATTATGTTAATAAAATGTTGGACTTTGACCTAAAAGGTCAAGAGTCAATTTGATGGATTATCCAGTTGACACATTTTAGTTCCTTTACTATTTTTTCTTAGGGGGTCCACATGGCCTAGTGGGCTAAGTCGCTGCATTGCAGGACAGTCTACATTGTGATAGTTAGTGGTTTGAGCCTGACTATGAGTTCTCTGACATTCTCCGGACCTCGTGCATGAGGCCGAGCATATTGGTGCAGCGCTGCCCGGGATTTGGGTTAGATAAATCTGATTATTTATCCTGCCATGTCGCTCTTTAGCGACTCCTTGTATGCAGATTGGGCGCCTGTAAATTCAATTGCGGAAGTACAGATGGTGAGCGTAATCATCCCGTGCATGATCTAAAGGCTTCCATGTTGGAATAGCAGTGCGAAAAGAATCGGCAGCTGGGCAACATGTGGTTGGATGAACCATGTGTGTGCCCCTTGCCATCCCACAGATCTCTCCAAGGAGTTGTGGAGCTGCCGACAAGGCAGGGTTTGTGGGAATTGGGAGGGAAAAAAAATGACGCTAGGTGGTCAAAGTTAGGCTGATCAAGCTAGGTGGATTGAGCTAGGTGGAGATAGCTAGGTGGAGTGGACTATGTGAAGGTAAAATAAGGAGAGGGATATAGAAGGTGAGGTAGGCAGCCAAGAGGAAGACATCGAGACGGGGAGAGAGTGTTTTGTGCCGTGCTGTGTGTGATTTACTAGATTAAGGAGCGCTGTTAATGAGAGTATGGAGAGCCATCTCATATTTATCTCATTTTTCTCCATGGATACACCATCCATGTTTTGCAAAAACCTTTGGTGACGTCACTGCAATTGTTTTGAAAACACAAAATGTTAGTTTTGAAGCAAGTACATTTTTGAATCAAGTCAAAAGGAGAATAAAATGGGCCAAATAAATATCAGGACTTCCATTGAATGCGTTCCCTGAATCTAGATGTATATTAATGTCGCAGTGACGTAGCCAAAGATTTTTGGAAACCTTACGGTGGCCGAGTTGGGTATTACCGAATGTGCTGAAAGGTGCTTTTAGTGAGTGTTTCTCTCTTTCTCTCTCAGAGGAGCGGCCTGACTGTTCCAAGGCACGCTGTGAGGTGCAGTTCTCTCCTCGATGTCCTGAGGACTCTGTGCTAATCGAAGGCTACGCACCCCCTGGAGAGTGCTGTCCCCTGCCCAGCCGCTGTGTCTGCAGTCCTGCAGGGTGCCTGAGGAAGGTCTGCCAGCCTGGATACCTCAACATCCTGGTATCCAAGGGCTCTGGGAAGCCTGGAGAATGCTGTGACCTGTATGAGTGCAAGCCAGGTAGTTACCATTTTAGAGGTCACCAGTGTTCTCGAAACGCCCCTAAAGTATCGCTATTGCCGCTAAATAACGCCAGTATTCGCACATCTGATTCATCTTCTCATGAATCTTTTCACGGTCTTTATGATTAGCCGATCAGTTGGATCCTTTGTGCTTTATTCGAACGCAGCAAATAAGTGTGGGGATACTTGAAGAGAGGTTTTGGAAACACTGAGCTTTGGTAAATGTGCAGGATCAAGAATCTGGTGTGCTCTAGTCATGCAATTTCAGTTTGTTGAATGTTCAGGACCATGTACGCCAATAGAGTGTGAGTTTGTATCTGTATTCTATATTATGCAGATCTAAAATGGTTGATTAGCACCAAAATGTACAGAATTATACCTCATCACACACATTTATGTCATATATCCATGTGCCAGTGGTTTATTGTATCTGAGCTGGGGTGGGGTGTAGCATTGTCATATCTAACAGGTTGCTAGGATAGGAATGAACTGGTGCTATGACCTGCCTGTTTGCATAAACAGACATGACAGTCTGACATACTGTATCACGCTGCATTTAAAATACTGACACTAAAATAAGTACATCCCAACGGACTCATCGGCGAGGGCGTTCAGCAGTCAGGGTACAATAGGAAATGGAAGGAGGAGAAATACAATTTCCACCATATGTAGATTACAGTTGTTTTGATTGGATCCAGTTGAGCACTGCAGTTCACTCTGATGAGCACCTCTGTTGAACCCCACCTAGTGTTTAGTGTGGACTGCAGCACGGTGGAGTGCCCTCCCATCCAACAGGTTCAGTGTCCACCTGACAGCTATGAGACCCAGGTGCGCCTGACTGCAGATGGCTGCTGCACCCTGCCTACCAGGTGAGCCTTTACCTCCTCTTGAATGCAACAGTCATCACACTGGTTGTCATAAAAAGTATTCAGGTATGTGTGAGTGTGTGCTAACTCTATGAAATTCCACCTCTAGGTGTGAGTGTTTGCCCGGCCTGTGTAGCTTCCCACAATGCACTGCAGGGAGCTCTGCCCAAGTGGTCTCGCATGGCGACGCAACCCCCGGGCAATGCTGTGATGTGTATGAGTGCATCAACGGTGAGTTTGATATTCTGATTGCCTATCTCAATGTGCCTAAGCTGTTATTAAGGAATAAGTAATACTGAATGGTAATGGTTTGTTTTCTTACTTTCTGCGATGGTTACTTTTGAAATCATAAAATCCCATACCAGGCCAGGTAAAGCGGAAGTGAGAGGATTTTAGGAGGTTAGAAGATTTTAATATTTACAGTGAACATATGTTTGTTTCTGAAACTCTGGCATGTGTGTAGTCAGTTATTTAATGATAAACAAAACCATGTACATACCTGCATAAAGAGATGTTTGTTAAATTTAAACACATTAGCAAATCAGCTTAGGGACAACAGGTTTTTCACACAATTATTACTAGACTCACACAATGAGTCAGATAAGTCAACACAAAAACATGTTCATTCTGACAATTGAAGAGATTGTTTCACATGCTTTGCATTGAAATGGGCACATCATGTGTTTTACTGGTCTAACATATGTTTTGTGTTGTTTTTTTTTAACACATGGCTTTGTTAGGTGGAAAAGCGGTCAAAAATCAAAGCAACAAGATGGCATGCTGTCCATAAGTGGCTTAGGGAGTGGAGTGTACTTCACAAGAAAGCTTTGTCTTATGAAAAAAGCTATTACAGGAATGCAAAATACATCAGGGTGGAACTGTGAAAAGAACTGAGGGACTGTGAAAAGATAACAGGCAACATTTTTTTCTTGTTGCTGAATTACTAGTAATTTAACAATGTAAAAATCCACCTCTAAGTAGACTTATAGTTTAGGCAGACGAATACCTCATCCTTAATATGCTCTGTTTTATCAGCCCAGCGGTTTTATGGCAGCATATTCTGCAGGTTGAAGAACGGTGCAAATTACTGAAAGAGTACTAGAGAAAAGGTTGAATGAGCAGAGGATACTTTCAAATTACAGACAAACCTCCTTGATTTATGGATTCTACATTATGGGCATCATTGAACTTTAAAGGGTAAGCAAGTGTTTTAAAGAATTATTTGAAGACCATGATTTTAAAAAATCTAAAGAAATATCTAACTTTAGAAAAAGGTTTCTCCTCAGCCAGTGGTGAAATCTAAAAGCTGTGAGGAACAGAATGCTGCAAATGTCGTGTGAAAATTCATTGTGCTGACGGGGGAGGGGATTTTTGTGACGGTTGACATTGGATCGACAGGGGACAGGGTGTGACAGTCCCGCAGTATCTCATCCCCTCTTAACCCTGCTAGCTAGAACAAACATCTGCCGAGATGCGCAGCCAGAGGTCTGTGTCATCCCAACGTCCCTTTGTATATTTGGTGATTTCAGAACAAAGAGCCATGCGTTCGTAGATCTGCCCTGGGAACATCAAAGCACATAACCGAAATATGAACTGATTGAACTCTGGGTCTATGGTGGCTTTATCTGCATGGGTTGCAGGAATAAGAGGGAGGGAAATTAATTAATATTCTATTCATGAAAGTGGGCGGAGGGTGAAAAGGAAATGGGGAGTGAAGATGAACTCATCCCTAAAGGGTGGAAACTGATCTAGGAATCAATAGAGCAACAGCTGTTGAGCACGTAACCCTTCCACACCCTCAGACACATGTGAGCCGCATCGAGCACACCGCAACTCTGCTGTAATCCTAAACGTACCTGACCTCTTCCGGGCATTCTATAATTAGCATAAAGCAAATTAACACAGAATACATGAAGCTAAACCTAAGAGTGACTCATGTACACGCAAGACCTGAGAAAGCTACAGACACTGAGCTATTTCTGCA
The DNA here is from genome assembly GCA_016801145.1 of Umbra pygmaea. Lineage (NCBI taxonomy): Eukaryota > Metazoa > Chordata > Actinopteri > Esociformes > Umbridae > Umbra > Umbra pygmaea. The sequence goes on from JACXGM010001558.1 coordinate 24,410, forward strand.
CTATTGATCTTAGGCATGCTACTTATAGGTGTCCTGAATCTTTGATAAGCACTCACATCTGGCTGCTCAATATGGCTGACACATTGTAGTTGAGTGTGTGTGTTGTTTTACTATACATCAGAGAGCTCAAATTCCACTTAAGGATAGTAAAACTAAAAAGTTTTGACCTTGTTGAGACAATTTGTTAGTTCCCACAGGAAATAAAATATATATCCATCTTATAGGAAAGGTTTAACAATGTGGGTTAGGGTTAGAATCAAGAATAAGGGTTACGGTTAGCATAGCCTATTTAATCAGGTCAAGCTATATTAGTTCTGGTTAATGTACATTGATATATTGTTTTTAAATATGGTGGAATGCCAATGGAGATAAGTAGTGCCTTGCAACCCGTCAACCCAAAACAATTCTTTGCTTGGGAGGTGCTTCAAAACGTGCTTACTAGATTATTGGATTTTACTGATCGCCATTTCTATCTTTTCCTTATGTAAAGTAAACATTTTTGACCTGTGAAATAATTGATACAGAATTTCCAGGCTGAAACGAATTGTCCGAAACTGCTGTCTTTATCCTTTTCTTAGCAATGATGTGTTAATCCATTTGATTTTAGTCACTTGTTGAAAAGAATGAAAAATAGCGATGAATATGAAACTTAACAAGCTAAATAACTATTGCCCTATTGCTCCAAGCAAAATCTAACAACGCGATAGCAACCAAATTGCCAAATCTTGTAACGGGTTGAGTAAGGCGGTAGTAAGGGAACAGTGGTAGTCATCGAGTGGATAATTGGATGATGATGTCATTGTCCAGGTGGAGCTGATCAGGGCCTGAGCCGTGACACATTGCTGTTATGTTTGCGAACAGACCGGGTCCAACAAACACCATAGCAATTGTCTGGGGGAGAATATCATTTTATTTTTATATTTTTTATTATTTACAGCAATCCCACAAGACAGAACTTTGCTCGCACCATTAATTACCGTACTACATTAAAGGGCCGCCCATAAGGGGGGAAAAAGCAAAAAGCTTTCTGGGGCCCAGCCGAGGGGGGGGGCATGGAGGCCAGGAATATGTCAAAAGTGCACCGGGGGCCCATCCAGTGGACCTTTTCAGGGGCTCAGACATTTCTGTTGGCAGTCCTGCTACATTACATGAGAAATCTGCATTTAAAAACTCATCAAAATACATTGATATATGCTATGTTTACGGTGAACCATACGTTTCTGTTAAAAAAAACAACCTCTAATGTTGACTGGGTTTTCTACCGCAGAATGTTTTCCTGTCACAGCCGTTTACTTAAGTTGAAAGTGTAAATGACATGGAAATAATATGCATAGAGAACATTTACCACACTTTAAACAAGCATTTGATGGATGGTTCCTTAAAATGTAACATCTAAAGCAATGTTAGCACTGGGTGCCAGATCTCCAGTCGAAACGTTTTTTAAATGTTCTCATACCTCCAAGTTGACTTGGAAAGTATGGCCACCCAAAACTAGGGTTGGTAGTAGTGGTGCAAACATTGAAATGTTTTAACGTTTAAACAACATGAGACCATTCATGTTTAGAAAACCTTTCTAACCATTTGAGTGATGGGGACACCAGTAGAGAGCAAAAAATCAAGATAATCAAGTCCACTCATGCTCGCCTGATGAACAAACAGATTGTTAATTATTTATCTGTTTATCTCTTCTGACTATACTAGCTGGCGTGACTTCAAAGCTAGCCAGCTAATGCTATGCTAATTAAGAGTATAAAACAATTATATGTGCTCTTTCTATGCTTTGAAATCCATCCAGATTATTTGCTAGAGACAATTTCTTTCGAGGGGAGTAGCCTGTTCTCCACAGCTTAACTTCAGTTCTGTCCTTTTCACCATTGATCAGACAGCGATATCCTAATAATTAGCTTCAAAAGGTTCTAGCATTATTTAATTTTTATGCCCAATTTTTCTGCCCACCCAATTTGTCAATTCCAATTCTCCTGTAAGCCTTGTCTCATTGTTAAACCCTCTCATGTGCGGGATGGTTAAAGGTCGATCACATACTTTCTCCAACCGTGTGTCGCCAAGCCTTCATATTCTTATCACTCTACTCGTTCAACATGAAGGCCTTGTCAGCAAAGTACATACAGTACATGGGAAGAATACATATTTGTCAACTATAAAACTGGGATTGTCTTCACAGACGCCTATTCTGCACAAGGAGTTGCATGAGAATTACATGACAAGGTAAATGTGTATGACTACTTCTTCGTCTACCCTGGGCAATGCAGTAATAATTTTGTGCTGCCCCTAACATACCTCTTGGGAAAATGCTAGACTAGGATTCAAACCGTGGGCACTGTGAGGCAGTGATTTAGACCACTGAGCCCCACCAGTGTTCAAAATTCTAGTATGAATTTAGTACAGTGCCAGTTTGATGATGCTGCAATTGAATGATAACAATATATCACCTACGCCCCTTCACTTGGAATTCTGTTCTTGTTTTTTTTGTATGTATCAAATTCCAAATACCCTGACTTAAAGGTACAATATGTAGTAGGTTTTAATTCACTGCAATAATCATTGTTAATAACAATAAGAGCATGTGATAGCAAAAAATAACTTATTTTTATAGTTTTAATAACTATTTATGGTAACACTTTATTTTGAGAGTCCAAAAAGTGTATCTGTAGATGCTCTACAGATTACCTGCAGACTATCAACAACATTTTAACAAACTTTCTACTAACCCTAACCCTAATCCTAACTTTAACCCTTCCCCTAATGTTAAGCCTAACCTTAACCATTACCCTAAAACATATTCTAAATGTACCCCTACCCTTAAACTACATAATTAGTTGCTTATCAACAGATTTGTTGATAGTTTGTTGATCGTCATATCATCAACAAATTATCTGTAGAGTACCTACAGATGGAATTTCGGACTCTCCAAATAATGTGTAACCCTTTTTTATTAAAAACAGAAACAAATATGTTGTACAAACAATTTGATTGAACATATTGTCAGTGTCTCGGCAAAATACACTGTAGTGTTGCCAGGCGAACAGTTCTTACCTATAGCTGGCACTGTGTATTGTTAAATATATTTTAGTTTTATTCACGTTATGTTTGGTTATGGTTTTTCACTTTATGTAATGCCATTTGTTGGTTCCCCGGAAACTAGAGGTGTCAAAGAATATATGACGCCATTGACGGGTGACAAAACAAAACTTCCTGTGTCTTCGAATTACATTACAAATTTCTCTGGGTTTGAAAGTCGGTGGAAACATTTGGGATAATGTTAAGTACACAACTAAAATATTTATATAACATAGGTATATTGATTTTTGATTTTTTTAATGCAAAACGGTTACATATTGTATGTATTGTATATACAACTCCGTTGTCATATGCGGAATGGTTTAGGGCACTCACTGAGCTGGCCAATTCTTTTCACACTGCTCATCCAACATGGTATTACACTTACAAACTAAAACTTCCATGATTGAATTTACAGGCGCCCGATCTGCACACAAGGAGTCGCAGCAGAGCGACATGGCAAGGTAGATAATCTGACTTATCTATCCCAAATCTCAGGCAGCACTATGTCAATTTGGGCTGCCTCGTGCTGGGGGTTCCGGGCAGAGTCGGAGAAGTCAAAATCAGGCTTGAACCACTGACTACCATGATGTAGCTTGTCCTGCAAGGTATCGACTTAGACCACTATGCCACACGGACCCCTGTTTTAAAATTTTAACAGAAAAGACACAAAAAAAGGTTGTTTAACATCCATTTTCCACATCCATTGTTACTGTAGGGTTATTCTTAGGGTAGAATTTAGGTGTTCAAGGTTGTTGAATGGGTATTTTTCATTTTTTGTCCCAACATATCAATAATATGGAATATGTAAAGGAAATCATATTTGTGTGTTTGTGTATGTAAGAACCATTCTGTTCTCAATCAATGACTACTTCCAAAGTGTTATATTGTGCTTCACTACAGGTGTTCTGAAACCTACAATAGCTGTACTATGGTCTTCATTTGACAATCTATACTTTGCAGACAAGAATTGACCCAGCTTTGTTGATTTAGCTGTTAAATCAGATTCCACCATTGCTTTTTTTCCCAATTCGTCCAATGAAAGGCAGTTAAACATTTCCACATTCAGCTAGCAGACCTATCAAATGAATAAAGACAGTCATGTCTGCACTGTAGAAAAATATTCTAGGTGTTCTGAAATTGACCCAAAGAAATCTTAAAACATACACTTTTAAAAGGGTATGCCATTAATTTCAATTACTTTTTACTATAATGTTACTGAAATTAACAAAAACTGAAATTATTTCTACTTAATTATATTGTGTATTTTTTTGTTGTCATTTTCCAAGGGATAATTTCTACAGTGTGTCCTCTAACTCAACCTCCTCAAGAGCGTCTGGGTTGGAACACAAACAGAACATGGCCAAGCCATAAGAATAAAGGTTTGACTGGATGAACTGTGGTAGCCATCCGCAAATAGTGGTGTCTGTAAGCCTCTGTTGTCCCTGCCTGACAGCAAATGTTAGCAGCTGCAGAGGAGACCTGAGACAGCCAAGGCACAGCACTCAGCATGTTTGGAATGGCCTCAGAAGCTGCCGCTCAGACACGCACACATACCCAATTACCGATTTTGTTGTCCACCCATGCCAGCTCGTCCTGCTCCAAAAACAGTGACACAAAGAAAAGCACAGCATGGTTAATCTGTATTTCTTCATGTGGTTTTCTAGTCATTGAGTCAGCTCTTATGTGTTAGTTCCTTTGATGCTTTCTGTGTGATGTTGTCCCTTCTGGAGATGCTCAGAGGAAAAACAAAGTAAAGTGAAGCCTATTGGTGCAGAGCAACCAATATGAGAACATGGTGTTGTTCCCAATGACTGTCATACTTGTGAGTGGTAAAGAAATGGAACGCGGTGCATTTAGCGCTATTAGCAGTTGAAGTTATTATTGTACAGTGTACACTAAGTCAACTGACAACAGCTTTTCCTAATGAAATTGATTAAGGCAACACTTTGTAACACAGTAAATATCCAATTGTTGCGAGCTTTTGAATTATTGTTTGATAGTAATCTATCAGTTGTTGACTATGATTTGTCCATAGTGCTTAATATACTATGAGAGCACTTACTGCGCTTATTGGAGCCAGATGTTGGATTAATGTGTCTGTGCTTTATTTTTAGCCACCTGTTTATCCTTCTGTTGTACCCGTGTCTATTCCAGTGTAATGCAATGACAAAGGAGCCGGAATAGCTGCCAATCCTTTTCTGGCACTTATAGGGCAGATACACTTAAAGTTGACATTTCCATTGAATGTGGCATTTGGATGGAGTGTGTAAAGTACTGCTGTTGCAGGTGGTCACACTGGTGCCTGTCCTCTGTTCAGCGTTGGCCAAAGGCCACTCATGCTTAAAGGAGGGCATTATGAGTAGTCGTCCTTCAGGAAGAAGAGGGGCTCACACAATTTAGAAATCTTGTGCAGGCTACTTGGTACCAATTTTTACTTTAGTTATTTACTACATATTTACATTTTTTGTGAAATTATCAATCTAAATTTGTTCTACGTACTTGTAGACCTGCTTGATAAAGTATTAGAACGAAAACAGGAGGAAGCAGGCTGCTGTTATACATCCCAGTCCATCTGGAGCTGCTAGACAGCCATTACTTTTCTGGAGTCCGATCCCATCACATTGACATTATTCAATCAGGCTCAACATAATACGGCAGTGTGTCATACGACACCGACACGCCTGGGCACAGGAACCTTGTTTGACAGATTCTTACTTATTTATCTCAATCAATCAATCAGATTATCTGTGGTGAAAGCAGGACGCACTATTGACTTTCCAATCATTCATGCCCAGGACCATTTAGGATCATTCGGCCTTGCCCGATTGCGGCCCGAGAGGGAAGAGGCAAATGCTAGAACGACAATTGTTGATAGCGGGGCAGATGATTGACAGTTTTTGGAATCTACTCAACACATGGCCTGACAGAGATGGGGAAAGCACCATAAACGTCTTGATTTCACGTTGTCTGTTTTTTCCTTATTGAGTAATAACTGTGCGATGTCAGGCGCAGCCCCTCCTCAGCCCCCCTGAGCATTGTGGGTACCAGACCTTAAGCAATTAGACCGGGGATAAGCCCTAGCTGTGCTCAGGTTTGAGCTGTTCTGCTTGCTCTAGGATGACGTGAAGAAAGCCAGACAGAACAATGTGCTCTCTCTTACAGCTACGGCCAGATTAACACACGTCAAGTTATGAAGGAGCCTTGGAATGTTCAACAGAGGCAGCCAACAGCCCGCTATTTTGAGAGATTAGTACTTAGCGCTACCTTAAAGCCACTCTGGTTTAAGCTGTGACTAATGTAATGTCAGTTCACAGATTGAGGGTAAGGTAAACAACACATTACCAGACCTGGCAGATACACGACAAACTAGAGTTGCTATTGACTATAAAAACAGGAGGTTTACTAAAGGTCATCAGGGCCAATTAGAATCCTAAATAATATCCCGAATCCAGACTAGTGAGAATAGCATACTACTTAAGATTATAGAGTGATGTGAATAATCTCAACATTAGAGTTTGATGGTGACTGACTAGGTGCAACGACGTAACCTGTAAAGTATGGCTTCGTGGAGATTGAAACAACACTTGACAATGCCTGGGAGCCAAATAGTTGGGCCGATATTGTTTATATTTCGTTGCGTTGCTGTAAGCATTAAAGCTCAAACTCGCTCAATAACTTGATATTGTTCTAGACTGGGGCTGATTGTGTAACGCAGGCTTGATTTGCAGGTGTTGCTTCCTGAACTTGGCTGGTGGGGCTGATGTTTTGTTTTGTTCAGTTCAGCCACAATGCGGAGACTTCTCTGCCTGCCTGTCTATCTGTCTAGTGAGGCAGAAGGAAGGGGGGGCACACCTGTCGACTGCTGCATGTTATCACGTTATTTAGTCTCCGTCTCAGCGGCACAGCCAAAACATGAGGGTGTGGTGGCATGGGGGACTGAAGAGATCTGGCTGTCTGGCTGAAAAGGAGGTGGTTCTGCTGGTCCAGATATAGAAGAGAGTGTTAAGGGCGTAGAGGGAAGGCAGGGGTGGGGAAAGAGAACAGCAAAGAACAAAGAATATAAGACAGACAGGCAGGCAGATGGAGAGACAGGCAGACAGACATGTCTGAGAGGAGTGCACTCACAGAGGATAACTAATAGATAGGACATTACATGGGTGGTTGAGGACAGAAGAGCACTCACAGACGTCTTCTGTCGGTATCCTCCATAGTGAACATAAGAAAATAAATGTCTGTTAATGTACCAGTAACTGGCTTTTGTTTTATCTACCATGGGAAGGTACAGGCAGACAAATTACCAGTATAATATTTTATTCTGATTTTATTCAACTAGGGCTGTTATATATAGCAAAACTGTTGGTGGTTTTATTTTATGTTTAAAAGCCCACTACAGCAAATATTAAGTTGTAATTGTGTGCAATATAATCAAACGTATTTCTGAATATTGTTTTTTCATCTGTTTGAATTATGTAGTTTTACTCTTCACAGTGGGTCTGCAGTTTAACATTAAAGCAAATGATGCAGTATATTACAGTATATTAGGTGTGTGCGTGTGGTTGTGTGTCCATCTCAGAAGCAGTAGATCTGTTCTTATACACTCTCCTCGCAAACTGTCCTTAATCTAAAAGAGCTTTAGGTGAACAAATTAGTTGACTGATTGCAAGCTTTTGTATGATAAGATACTGGGGTTACATTATACAGCATTGTTCAGTTGTGTTCAAAATATTAGCAGTGTGTTCCAAAAAGTAAGTAAAGCTCACAATCCTTAAATCTGTGAAAATAAAAAAATATAAAATAATTGTATTTCTATACACGCAAATGCATTGGGAACTGCACAGTCTATTCTAGTGAAAACATGAAGAAAAATCTATCAAATTTTTTATTACTTTACAGAAAGTCAAGAAAAAGGAATGTTAGCCTGTTAAAAAAATAGCAGTGTCTGCATTAGTTCTTACAAACTCAAAACATTTACTGTATAAACTGAAAAATACTTGAAGATTTAGGCATCCTGTGAATCACTGAACTAATATTTAGTTGTGAGAACGGTGTGAGAACTGCTTCACAACTGTGTTGCATGGAGTTGACCAACTTCTGGCACCTGTGAACAGGTATTCCAGTCCAGGATGATGGCTTGAATTCAGTGTTTGAGGGTCGTCTGAAAAACTTTCTGCGGCCTCTAGACCCAAAGAGAATAATCTTGCTTTCATCAGTCCACAAAATGTTGCGCCATTTCTCTTTAGGCCAGTCAATGTGTTCTTTAGCAAATTGTAACCTCTTCAGCACATGTTATTTTTTCAACAATGGGACTATTGCGGTGGCTTTTTGCCAATAACTTGGCTTTACATTGGCGTCTTCTAATTGTTTACGTACTCACAGGAAACTTTAGATCATCTTTAGATCACCCTGGAGCTGATCATTGGCTGAGTCTTTGCTATTCTTCGATCCATTTGAATGGTGGTTTTCCATTTTCTTCCACGTCTTTCTGGTTTTGGTTTCCATTTTAAAGCATTCAAGATCATTTTAGCTGAGCAGCCTTTCATTTTCTGCACTTCTTTGTATGTTTTCTTGTCTGCAATCCACTTTTTAATCAGCGTATGCTGTTCTGTCTGAAACGACCCATTTTACTCAGATTTTTTGAGAGAAATGCACTATAAACAGCATGTATGACATTTGCTGCCTTCGTCCTTGAATAAGGGACACCTGTTTGACACCAGTTTTTTTTCAGAGAATAAATGACCTCACTGCTTGAACTTTTAAATTACACATAATCAGCAGCATGCATGTCATGACTGTTGGGTCTGTTGGTTTTCTATTACTCTACTGCACCTACTAGTAAATTATTTGTGTTGGAGGGCCAGTAGTGGGCACTATTGCCTCTGGTCTAAAGATCATTCCAAATGCCCTTTGGTCATTAAAGATCTGTGGTCACTAAAGATCCCATGGCACTATTTGTAATAGTAGGGGTGTTAACCCTGGTGTCCTAGACACATTTCCATTCTGGCCCTCATACCATCATGGCAACCTAATCATCCCTATCTCACAATTGGCTCATTCATTCCCCTCTCCCCCGCTGCTCCCCAGGGTGTTGCTACAAATGAGAAAATGTTCTCAGTCAACTTGCCTGGTAAAATAAAGGTAAATTAAGTATTGCCATGTCAAAATATTATTTCTACCAAAAACAAGTCATTGCTCTGTAGTTGTTCATGCACGCTGTCGGCACAACTGCTACTCTAAACACAAAGGAAAGGGTGTAACCTAAGATTTAGTATTTATTCAACCTATGATTGACCTCAAAGCCAAACTAGACTGACCTTAGGGTCTAAGTAGACTTACTTACCAACCAAACTAGATTAACCTTTAAACATAACAAAACTGACCTTAGAGACCAATTAGTTTATTTACAGCCTAACTAGACTGACGTCAGAGCCTAACGTGACTGACCTTACAGCCTAACTGGACTGACTTTACATCCTCACTAGATGGACCTTAGAGCCTAACTAGACTGACCAAACATCCTCACTAGACTGACATATTTTCAGAACCTTTTTGACTGACTTCAGAGTATATGTGTGCAGTGCTGCAGGTTTTACCACAAATCCTTGCAAGGATAATAAAACATGGAAATGTAATCTTGTGGAGATATGAGTAATACTATTTTAGAGTTAGGGGTAAGGTTTAGGTTAAAAGTAACATTTGGTGTTAGAATGAGGGTTATGGACTAGGTTAGGGGGTTAGTCGTTGAAATTTGGGTTAAGGTTTTGGAGATTAAGTTATAATTAGGGATAATAAGATTAGTGAGGTTAGAGGTTTGGAAAAATGTTTGTTTATGGACCCCACAAAGATAGTCAAACAAATATTTGTGTGTGTCTGTATCTGTATGTGTCAATGTTTGGGCTTGTTGGATTTGTCTTCATTGCCTGGAGGGCATGCAGTGGTGAATATTAGGCTGTGAAACGAAGTGTCTCCTTAGTTGATTATTGTCGCTATGGCAACCAGTGTATTCACATATTTTGATTGACAGACAGTCAGCCGTTGCTTTTGAAAGTGTTAAGTTTACGGATGTTATCAGAATGCTAAGACAATGTTTGCATTGCTTATCTTGCAATACATATTCATATATATTCCCAACAAGAACATAAGTTATTGCAAAAACATTATGATTTTTGTTCCCTTCAAAGCATTTACAGTCAGTGGTGAATCTGTATCCAGGTTTTGGATAATCAAATATTCACATGTACAGGATTCCTCAGTCACACAGTGCCACAACATGCACATCTGTTGTTTTTTTATTAATGTTTTATGTCTTTGGGCTCCTTGTCTTGGCAGGCACATATTGTTGATGTGTACTCCCTAAAGCTGGAGCTATATGACTTCTCTATCACAAGTAGGTTATGAACGTCCCAACGAAGGTGCTTTTCTTTGGATAAAATTAAGACAGAAATGAATGCATGCAGTCACACACTTTGAAACGATGGTTTGGAGTCCTTACTTTGCACTATACTGTACGTTGATTGCTAGGATTATATATATGAGCCCTTATGAGAAGGTGGATTTAGCATCATCTATCACTATGGTGAAACTTAATCGTCCTCCAGGTAATGAGAAATAAAGGGTTGTTCAAAGTTACCAATGCTAGGATCTTTCTCACTACATGAGACCAGGGCTTTTCATGATCATGTCCAAGGGGAATTTATTGGCAATAAGAGTGTTTTGTCCGATGGGAATAAGACTTTGGTCATAGAGGTAAATATTGATGTTTCATAGCCCTGGCTGTGTGTAATATGTTGCCTGCCAAACTCTTAATTTCCTAAGTTGTTTTCCTAAGGTGAATATTCAGGAACATAAAGCTGAGTTCCATCTGAGTGATCCAGGCATCAAAGACCGACCCCATAACATGATTTAGGGTTTACAGTAAATATAGGTCACTATACTGTATGTGCTTGGTTGTAGGTGTTTGTGGATCAACCAAGCCTAATGAGCAACATTTGCAATGTTGATGTTATATATGATAGGGATAATATGAGTAGATGAAAAGTTATATAGCTGTAGCTGAATTTACCTCAAGTATAGGCTTAATATATTCAAACATCTCAGGGGTGAAAATGCAATAGTGGCTATTTCTATATGATTAAAACCAACACATTGCTGTCAAGTGTTCACCATCAGGGCTCATTAAGGCACATGTCCAGGTAGCTGTCCATGAGACACAGACAGACAGACTGGCACACTAGAGCCACTACAACTGATGACATCGATTTTCGTCAGGCCAGACCGGCGACCCTGACGTGATCCAAATGAAAATATGAAATATGAAAATGCATTTGGATGCAGTAGCCCCTTAAGAATTCCCTGTTGTGAAGGTTCGTAAAAATGAAATAACCTTCAAACAGACACGTTAGATGGCATTTTCGGATGGATATTGCCAGACAGATAAGGGTTACTGTTTCAGTTGGCAATCAAAAAAAGCCCAAATGGCAACAAAATGTGGAAGCTCATTCCTAGTTAAAAGACTTTATCCACCAAACAATGCGGAAACATACGGGTATTATGATTAAACCAGTCATGAATGCAGTTCAAATGCCAAATGACATGTCTTTTGAGAGAAGGAGGCCCCAAAACATTCAGCAACAATCAAAACCTAACAAAAATGATTGTCTTTGTCTACAAACCACATCCCGCTGAGAGAAAGACATAAGCTCTCTGTACATTCTGGATACAGCTACAGTGTGTTTTCTGTTCAATCTGCGTACAGCCAGTCAGTCTCCGAGAGTAATTCATTCTCATGGTGAATGCAACCAAGCAGAGCGTGCATCATCGCTTCAGCAACAGACGAAAGACATAGCGAAGCACAGCTGTGGACATGAAGGAACTCAATATAACCCTAACCCCTGATAGGTGTAGTTATGAAAACAGTGGACCAATGAGATGCTGAAGAACAGCTGTGACTGGACAGTCTCTGAGTTCCTCACTGAGAGCCTTAAATCAGGAAGTGTATTGGGATCTTTCCAGCATTTAGTTATATTATAGCATGGGGCAGAAATAATGCCAACGAAACAGATACAACACCAGATACCCTCGGTGTGTAGTGTTGCTGGCCCTTGGTTTTCATGTGTCAGTGGGAAGCTGTTTCATTTATAAAGTGAGAAAACCCAAGAGAGAGGCTCAGTGAACATCTGGACAGGAAGTGTGCAATGCCAGCATTGCCATCTGTCAATGTCCTCACAATTGTCCGGCACTGCCCCACAAGTGTCTTACGGCACGCCCAGTCAGCTTCAGTAAAAAGCAGCCATGCAGCTCCCTACCCCTGATATAGGACAGAACTATGTAACGAGAACTTTACTGTTTGTAGAGGTCTTAGGTGACAGGGAGCTTGGCCCCAGGTGATGAACGTGGCCGAGGGGGGCAGTGCAGCTGTCATACTAAGAGGAGATGTTCTACAGGGAGGAAGTGAGGACCAAATATTTTCTGCCTCCTAAGAGGGAAGAGCACTCCTCACACGCTTCCTTCACAACTGACTGGTTGTGGACTATGTGGTGGGCGCAATGCAGTTCGAGGCTCTAATCTACTTCAGTTCCATTAGGAGTCATTTTCGCAGCATCTCCTTTCTGTATTACATGATTAGCTTCGTTCTGACATAAATGAACAGGTTGTTGCCCTCTGATCTTCTATAGGCTGTGTTAGTCGTCATGGGTGATCAGGCTTATAATGAAGTTATATGGGGCTCGTGGTCGTAGATGAAGATGGAGTGCAGCCTCCGAGGGGCGTCCGTGTTCACAGTGAGCTAGGCAGATGTGCTGTTTCCCATCCTCATCATCGAGTGAGCCTGTCAGAAAACCTAATATGAAGTTCTGACCTCTTGAATTCAGGGGGATTTTATGTGTGAAACAATGACGTGTTGTTGATAAACTGCATTCTACATTTACGTAATTTAGCATCCAGAGCGACTTACAGAAGTGTATACATTTTGCGCACTGGCCTCGCTTGGGAACCCAAAACCTTGGCGGCACAATAGCCTTGCTCCTAACAACTCACTGACAGGTATTCCTTTTGTCCAGGGACAAGAGGGGCTGTATGGAGTGTGTTGAGTGTGGATCCGTCAGGGCATATGCAAATTTGAGTGGGTTCAGAGTGTCCTGGATGATGGTTTTTGAACCGTGACCAGCCTTTCAAAGCATTTCATGGGATGATACTGGATTTACGGTCATTATGGGCAGGTTGATTTTGCGTTCTTGGGCAGTTTCTGTGATGCTTTCTTGAAGTCAGTTGTTATTGCGGACTGGGTCAGGGAGAGGGGAAAGATGTTCGTGACTGCACTGCCAGCTGGTCTGCAGCTGTGTATCTGTTTGTAGTCTGTGATCATGTGCAAGCTCATCCACATCTGACAAGTGTCAGAGCTGGAATAAAAGAATTCAGACTTATTCTTATATTGACACTTTGCATGTTTTATTGCTCATAAAATTTCTTAGGCAGATTTCGTTAGTTAAGTTACTGTATTTATGACCTGCTTCCTGAAAACAACAGATTTGCCTTTAATATAACGCTTCTAGTTACAATATACTGTACACCGGTCAGCCATAACATTATGGCCACCTGCCTAATATTGTGTAGGTCGCGCTTTTGCCGCCAAAACAGCAGCCCCATACGCAACAATCTGTGATGCACTGTGTGTTCTGACACCTTTCAGAACCAGCACTCACTTTTTTAGCAATATGAGCTACAGTAGGTTGTTTGTTATAGGTAATGACCACTACAGACCAGGAACACCCCACAAGAGCTGCAGTTTTGGAGATGCTCTGACCCAGTTGTAGCCATCACAATTTGGCCCTCGTGATGTGGAACCTACACAATGTTAGGCAGGTGGTCATAATGTTGTGGCTGATCGGTGTAACTGTCTGGTCAATGTAAAGATGGAGTGAATCCTTTAACTGCTGTGGTAAACTATACAGTGGTGTTCACCAAACATTCTACAGCAGGGCCATTCAACTCTTACCCTACGATAGCCAGAGCCCGCTTCTTTTCTGTGCTACCTTATCATTAATTGTACACACCTGGTGTACCAGGACTAAATAAGTCCCAAATGAGAGGGTTGCAATGAAAAAGTGGAGTGTAAATGGCTATAAGGGCTAGAGTTGAATTGGCCTTGTCTACAGCATCCACATTCTGAGGTTTTCACCAATTTGTCCTGTTTCAGATTTCGATTGTGTGTAGGAAGCTGGAAAAGTTATATTTGGTCATATTTACTAAAGTTATGGCAGGACAGTGGCTTCTTATACATTTTTGTGTGTGGAGTAAAAGTGAACCACAGTTATGTAACCTCGACATGCACAGTGTACATGTTGGTAACAAAAATTGTAAAGGGGATTTCAGTTTTCCATTATTATTTTTACCGTGCATGAGGAGAGACATCTTTTAATATATATTTTCTTGTGCAGTCTGAGTGCTAGCATTGGTTTGTGGTGAGATAAATGGCTAGAAATATGATTGAGAGCTCTCTTTAGGTATTCAAACTCAGGAAAGCAAAAAGTAGGGATGGACTTAACACTAGTAGTCATGGACCAGCTGTTACCAATGAAAACATGCCTCTTGATTTTTGGTTTTACCTGAGTGCTATCTGGTCTGTGCTTCACATTGTACTAACAGCAGCTAACATATTAGCACAAGTTGGGCTGATTAGAAAACTGATGACTGAATTGACTGGACTCACTGAGGTAACAGCCATGTCTGCAGTATCGCCAGTCACGTTGTTATTCACTGAACCAGTGCTAATTGAAAAAAATTAGTTGCAGAAAATGTGAGACCCCACGTGCCATATTGGCAGGCTTTGTAATTATATATATGCAGAAACTAATTTTCCTTTGCTATTGATTCCTGGGAATGAACTGTTCTCTGATACAGCTGCACTAGATGAAATGCTTCTGAACTTCTGGAAATGTTTTTTGGACCAGAACAGAGTCCAAAGCCTTGGGCTTTCAATAGCTGTAGAGGACAGACATATTACCAGTTCCACATGGAGATGAAAGACTGAAGTTATTTTCCTGTAGTGTCTGAAAAGCTCGGCTATGCCCCTTAAGTTCCATTGAAGGGTCATCTTAATTCTACAGGAGACAAAGACAGTTTCCTGTTCCAGCATGACTGTGCCCCTGTGCACAAAGAGGGGTCCAACACATGGTTCGATGAGTGTGGTGTGGAGGAACTTGTGGCCTGAACAGAGCCCTGACCTCAACCCCATTGAACACATTTGGGATGAATTGGAATGGCAATTATGAGCCAGGTCTTCTCATCCAACATCAGTGCCTAACATAACAAATGCTCTTTTGGCTGAATGGGCCCAAATTCCCACAGACACACTCCAAAATCTTGTAGATTTTCAGAGGAGTGTTGGTTGTCAGAGGAGTGTTGGTTGTCATAGCCAGAAAATGGGGGGGACCCCATATTGTCGCTAATGGTTTTGCAATGGGATGCCCAACAAGCCTAAATGGGTGTGACGGTCAGGTGTCCACATACTTTTGGCTTTATAATATATGTAGCGTCATGTTGAAGATGAGGAAATAATTTAGAATGTTGTTAAAAGCATTGTGTTTGCTGGCTATGGATGACTGTGTGTGTCTTGCTGTCTAATCTGTTCCTGTGGTTGGATTTGCATTCATCTCAAGGTACATGAATTTACCACTGGTCTCTCATGCATGGATTTCTGTGACATACACCACTGTAGGCATTATAACATGCTCCAATCTGAACAGTGAATTTTGCACCTTTTGTTGCCATGGAGACCAGGGGAGACCAATTCCATAGCCGTCTAAACCTTTTCCGTTATCTTTACAACAGCTTTTCTCTTAGATGCAAATACATCATCACCACACCAGCTGTCTGACAGGAGTTTTCTACCACTTTGCAAATTTTCATACAGAACTTAATTTATTTTTCTTTGGAAAAAGTGTATTGTTCACAGGTGTAGGAAATGAACTTGCTCTCGGGTTCAGGGTGGGTCTTTGTAAAAGCACTTAGTGACGACTGCCGATGTAGAAGCGTGATGGATTCATTTGGCTCATCGTAAACCCTCTTTTCCTCTACAGAGACGAAGCCGGCGTGCAGCTTCAATGGGTCTGAGTACCATGACGGAGATATGTTCCGAATGGATGCCTGCCGCTTCTGCCGCTGTCAGGGAGGGGTGTCTGTGTGCTTCACGGCCCAGTGTGGAGTCCTGCACTGCGAACGCCATTACATCCCCGAGGGAGAGTGCTGTCCTGTTTGTGAAGGTATGACATCATCACCAAAGGACAGCACTTTGCCTGACACGCATCCCCTCTGAATTCACAAGGTGTTCGGTTTTGCCTTGCTGTCTTTTACAGGCCCAGATCACCATCTATGACAAATCCCATAACAGTCAATGTATAAATCCGAAAAAAATTGAACGTGTTTCTTTAAAGGCAATTACCAAACCTTTCCTTTAAATTACTCAGTATGCCTACAGTGTAAGCAATGTTATCTATGTCATGGTATTTTAATATACTTATGCAAGTTTTGTTGCTGATAGATGAAAAATATTAATCTTATAGAAGTAGTTGTTTCACTCATTATTTACTAACATTCAATAAATACAAAAATGTATTTAAAGTACATGTAGCCTCTGAAATTCCCAAAATGTATTTTTTAAGGTTAAATGGGGCAGATTTTTTCTTCCATTACCTGAAAAATGTATTTGGAAATAAGAAAAAAAGCAAAAAGCGGCATCTCACCCTTCACATAAGTCAGGCCACTATTACTGACATGCCATGAAAAACTGTGTAGACTAACTGGATTACCATTGGCAGTCATTGTGCGGCTCACAAGCAGCATCCAGCTCTCTGAAACTCAACTGGCGAATAATGAAAATATATATTTTTTAGTAGCAATTCCTCGCCCAGGGGCTCAATTTTTTTGGTTGCCCTTGACATTAAAATGTTAGAAATCCCCCTGACCCAGAATTTTAATGTTCCCTCAAGGTCAGAGATATCTGCTGAGACCAAAGCATTTCAAGTCATCTCATTCAAATTAGTGTGGTAAAGCAATATAGCACACAGAATCCCACTGCTGGTTTGTCTGTGAAGCTAAGCTTGGTAGGGTCTGGGTCTTTTGCTGGATGGGGACCAGGTGCTGCTGGATGTGGTGTTGGAAGGCCAGTAGGGGGCACTCTTCCCTGGTTTAGAGATCAAATCCCCCATGTCAGGGTTGGGACATTGCTCTGCATAGGGTCTTTTCTTGATCTGATTTCTTGAATTTTTGTTCCACCTAAATATCCCATGGAATATATCCTAATCCTGGTGGTGTTAACCCTGGTGTCCTCGCTACATTTTCAGTCATTGTTCTCATAACAACATAGGAACCTAATTATTTCCAGCTTCCAATTGACTCATTCCTCCCCATGTAACTATTCCCCCAGATTATGGATGTAAATGACAATGAGTTCTCAGTTACCTACCTGGAAATATAAGGGTAAAATAAACAGTAGGTTTGAGATGAGAGATAACTAAGGCGACCACCTGTGAGGCTGTGACAATACCTGGTTGCACACAATCAACTTAATTTCCTTTTGTGAAGGTGAAAACACGTAGGCCCCGATAACTTAATCGTGCATCTGACCATTTTAAACCAAAAAGAAAAGGCATCGGCTAAGTTTCAATACTGTGGAACCATATTGTGCAGTTAGTTGTATTCTTTTGCTTTTTTGTCTACAGTCTTTATGCATTTTCCCCAATTTCCTCCTCTCCAGACCCCATCTACCCAGTGCTGAACTTTGCCGGTTGCTACGTGAACGGGGAGATCCTAGCGCATGGAGACCACTGGCGTGAAGATGACTGTACATTCTGCCAGTGTGTGAGTGGCGAGGCCCGGTGTGTGGCCGCAGCTTGTGGGCACAGCTGCCTCAACCCTGTTACCGTACCAGGAGAGTGCTGCCCAGTGTGTGAGGGTAAGTGTGTGTTTGTGTGTGTGCGTGTGTGTGTGAGGATAAGCACACCACCTGCCCAGGTGAAGTCTGTCTGTCTCTGTCTATATCTCCTGGATATCTCTTCTCTGAAGTCCACTTCTCTTCCTCATGCTAGCGTTTCAAACTCCTCCCGTTGTTTAGATTATTTTCTTCTATCCCTCAGCTAAAGTCTCGCACTTTTAACTGCATCTCTCTCTTCCTCTTTTGTCTCTCTCGCTCTTACCGCTGTGCACTGTGTGCTTTATTTTTCCTCATCTTTGTATCCTTCCGTGGACCTACGTCTTTGTTTGCCTTGTGTGTTTGATATACAGCACTTGACAGTGCAGTGTGTCTCTGTAGACAGGCAGGGTCAGTGTCTGAGCTGATTCTCATGTTATGGTACTTGTTTACTTCCTAGTAAAAATCCCAACATCCTATAGTAATCAGACAGTTGCAGTATGACAATGGTCTCTACGGAGCTTCAAATCACCACGGCAATGAATATGTGACACTGACAATGAGCAGACTGATGTCATCCATGTTAGCAGGTGCGTGGCTCTGCTTCATTATCGCTGGTGTCACACAGCCGCAATCTGCACACAAACAGTGACAGATTGTGCACGCATGAACACACACACACACACACACACTATCCTCACTGGTGTTATTTTCCCACAACATATGCATGGCTTCATTTCTTTATTTATCACGCACTGCATTTCAGTGTTTACTCTGTCGTCACGAGTCTTTCATATTAGTCTGGAAAGACACAAGGGACTAGTGGTGCTATTGCTTGGTGATCAGTTGTCTGGTTACTGGAATCAGTGCGCTTAGCGGCTTAGAGAATCATCATCTTTTATTAGACAAGACTGTAGTATGTCTTTTTACAGAGCTACATGAAGATGCTGCTGTTTGTACCCTTCTCTTGTTATCTCTCACTGTTTCTGGCTTCCTATCACTGATGAGATTAAACCAAGGGTACAAGGGGCTAATGCAATGTAGTAGGCTGCCAGTTAGATTATCCAAACACACAGAGCAGATTGGGTTGATGGCACTGTACTGTAGGTGAAGATCTGTGTTGATATATTGTAGTCTTGGTTACCTACAGTAGTAGCCATGTTTGTGGTACACCCTTATAAGGACCTAGAACTAATTATTATGGTCTGTTGACAGATATTTACAAAATGTCAGTCAAACCTTAGTTGTAGGTACTACAAATGTGCCAATGTAAAAATAATATAGGTAATCTACCAAGATTATTATATTTTCTTATTAAACCAATCAATGGATGAAGTGATGGATAGATAGATACAGGGATGAATGGATATGAATGGATGGATGATGGGGGAATCAGGAACATGTCATTCTGACTAAGCTCAGGAAACGTAGTGAGGGTGGAAAGCATTGTACCATGCCATGTCTCAAAGCCTGCAGGCCCCTTTACCTCTACTAGGGGAGTGCCACTCACCACCAACCCTACCCCCTTCCATTAATCTTTTATGCACCTGTCCGCCTCTGAAGCAATTACCCATGTTAGACTGACCGAGCCTCGTACCTAGGGACGAAGAGTCAGGTAGGGGGTGAAGGTACTCTAGAATGCCTCCCACTCACTATGCTGCCCCAGTGTTCACACCCCAGCACGTATGACCACGCACACTGAATGGTAATAGTAGTAATGACAGATCACATATATTTATGCATTTATACACTTAATGACTTACTCATTTTATGTCTGTATTACACAAAGGTGAAATAATATGTAGTTCACTCAACTTCTATAAACTGTAGGCGTATTTTTGTTGTTGGTGATGTTGATTTTTGAGCTCCGTTTTGTCTAGGGTTTCGGGTCAGATCAAAGCTGAGAACGAAGACTCTATATTCTCTACTTTGATATGCTTGTGCTCACACACATTTAAAACTTACATTTACAGATAATAGTTTGGAGAATTCAATCTCTAGGTGGTATCATGTTTTAAGTCACATGACAGCTTAGCTTTGATTTACTTACATTTTAAGAGTGGTTAGAGACAGACTGGCACATCTGATTTCTACCAAAGACTTAATTTATATTCCATTCATGGATTGGATGTGTTTTTTTATGGTACTATCTGATAGTTTTTCCATGTGCTATTGAGGATATAAACCATTGTGTCTTGGTGGAGAAGAGACTAGATTCAGCTGCTGGACAATTTTAGTCCTAAGGCCATAACATAATTATAATTATTATTAAAATAAATGTGTACATGTGTGCACTGCTAATTTACCAAAACGAATCACTAGAATGGATTTTAGTTGAAAATAACACTAATTTCATACTCTCACTACTGTATATGAAGACACAGTCATGTACGATGAAGGTTATTTCATTTGTGCAGTTACATGCGAACAATTCTTTGAGGTACTTTTCTGAGGTACTTTGTCATTTTTTGAGGTAATTTGTCATTTCTAATAGTGTCTAGAGGCCAGTCTCATCGCAACAACTCTGATCGATTTGAGAGAGGTGACGATTTCTGGGAAGTCTTCCTCCTAGCTATCAGCACCCAGCTATTAATATTTATTCCACACTGTTTGTCCAACTTCTATCACTGCGTGGGTGGTCAACTCACTCACCTGACGACCTCAGTGCACCGAGACCAGGAGCTGCCTACTGACCATTCCTTGGCAGGCGATTCTAGCCACTTTGCATTGCCTGCTGTGCTTTCGAGCGACGCGGCAGATAACAGTCATTAGACTGGTGGTGGTCAGCTCGGTGCGACTGCAGAGTGTCTCGAAACGGTGCACCCCCTGAGAGGCTCGGCGAGCGGTTGAATATACGTCCTCACGTCATTAACCCTCTCATGACCTTGATTCACCTTTTAATCAAAGACTGCTGAGCTTAATGATTTGTATCTGGCGACCCTTTGTAGAGATCTCCAACATGCTCCTGGTCCTCTGACAAACAACTAATGGGTTTGTCTCATCTGTTTGTCCAATCGAAATTTACTCTCACACTGTTAGAGGGTGTTTTTTATTTATTGACAATAAAAATATGGGCCTCAGCTCTGACGGGGTTTGAGCCTCTCAGCCTTTAACCCAAATTTACAGTAAGCATTCTTTAGCAATGATATTCCTGCAATCCATGGTTTATTTTTGCAGTTGTAGCTATAATACTATTAAAGCCACAAGACCGAACGTTTCATCTGTTATGTCCAAATCTTCCAAATGTACCTGATAATGGAGCTCAACATTCAATTGTAGAATATTTGAACATGAACGTGCAACCTCAAATATTAGCATTTATTAAGTAAACTAAAGCATTGATTGTTATCATACCTTGTCCATAGCTACAGGGTAGGGAAACCAATATGTATTTTTTGTAAGGTGTGTGTACCTGAGGCTATGAGCTTGGAGAGAAGCGGGTGTTGTCCTGGCTGTGTACTGTGTGTGTTCTGGGTCTGAGCCTTGATGTCTCTGGTCCTCAGGGAACAGGAGGTAAACACAACACAGGTCCTACCACTGTCACCCCTGCCCTTGTCCCTCTCAGGCATTACACACACATAGACACCAAGCGTGTCCTTGTTGCTGAATCCAAGCGGTACACACACACAAACACATACAAACTGGCCCCCACACCTTTCATTGTCCCAGTAGCCCCATGGGGCACAACCGTCTGCTCCTGGCAGCTTCATACAGCACCTCCACAGCCAGGACAGCGCTTCAGTCACTTCGTTTCCAAATTCAGGGTTTCTGGGAATATCACGTCTATACTTGTCAAACAGAAATAAACTATATATATATATATATATATATATATATATATATATATATATATATATAAATTTTGTTGCTACTAATTCAAAGTTAGATAAAGGTGAATTGTTTACATAGTGTACTTTATTTGATTTAAATGATTACATTTAAATGATTACACCTCCAAAAATATGGTTAGGATGGTTGCCATGGTGACGCAAGGCCCCCTTTACGACAGCTCTGAATAGCTTGCATGTATTTTACATTATCTTTAACCAGACATTCTGTGTTGGTAGAATATAGCTGGATGTTTTCACCGATGTATGCAAATATTTGATGTTTGTCATGGCCAGCTAGTAGTGATGTAGTGAGCATGACTGTTATAAGGGACCAATGTAGTGATGTAGTGTGGATGACTACTGCTGGGGACAGATGTAGTTATGACGATTACTGTTATAGAATAATGAGTGGTGAGGTCTTTGGCCCAGTAGCCGCAGAGGGTTCTTGTAAGTAGGGGCTACACATTTGTTGTGGATGATTATCCAGCCAAGCAAAAAGCTGAACTGAGGCTGAGATCGAGGCCAGAATGCATCACCATTAAATCAACTAGCATTCTAGTCTTACTTCAGTGGTTTGCCATATATACCAGGCTCTACCATGAACTGGCATATTGCTGGTGAATTCATTGAAGCTGGCTCCATACCCATCATGTTTGCGTCTACCTGATTGTTAAACGTTTGCCTGTAATTTTTTTGGCCTATTTAATTTCATTAGAATTAATGCTCCACAAGCTTTAGCTGAGATGGTAGCGCAAAGTTGAAAGAAACCTGTGAAGTCATATTTTGTACAAGTGTATTTAAAACGATTTGGCCAGTTGGATCAGATTTTTCTAAAAACCTAAACCAATCAGGTCACTTTCTTTCTGTCCGCTATCCATTTAGTGAAAAAGACTGGTAGTTCCAATTCTAATTAAACAGACATAATTTAAAACAATGTACTATAACAGTTGCTTAAAATGTTGTAATTATCATCAAAACACATTACCGGAGTGACTTGACTGCAGTTTGAGCCCCGGCTGTGCTGAATGTCTGTGTCCTTGTTTTCTATAGCCAACACTCATTTTATCTCTCATTCAGGAAGCTTAAATGTTCCTTTGGAAAAATAATTAAGAATGAATGTTTGTGATATTTGTATGGTCCAGTTTTCAAGAATCTGAACATTACCATTTGCTAGGAGATCTTCTTTCCTCGAGGTAAAATGGCTTCTCCGTCCGGAGTGTGTGTAATTAAGCAAATGAAGTCTGTCACATTGAGATGAAACTCTCTGGAGGCCTCAGACACACTTCATGCTTAATTCTGCATAACTCCCCTACACCAGAGGATAAAGAGGGGCCGAGGGGAAGGGAAATCATCCCGCAACACGGTGGAGTTCGCTGGTCGCTTTGTGACTGTTCCGTCACTGTTTGTGTGTATGCTTTCTGGCAAAGTGTGGCTTTTATTTTTTTGCATTATTAAATTTTCTATGTCCCTGCTACAGTATCCACTGGTTTGTTTCCAGCCTGCACAGCGTTCCTTGTTTTACCCCATTTTGTTGCTAGTTAATTAAATGGGAAAAATACAGATAGAGCTCATTTTTTAATTCATTATATATTATTGTTATTATATTTCCAGAAATAAAGACATGGAGGCATTCGTCAGAGATAAATAGCCTTGAGAGGAATGCAGATGGGAAAAGAGCATTGTGTCACTTTGTTACTTTTATCTGATGGGGCCTAATTAAATTCGCACCTCGAGAATAATTGGTACTGCACTGTTTTCATTCACACCTACCGTTCGCTTACAACTTGGACATTTTGTGTTTACTACAAATTAATTATTCAAGGGACCTAACTTGTACACCACAAATAGTGTTTACCCTTGTTTAATATCATGCCCTTATTGGCTACTACTAAAAAAGTATGAATACAATGTGCAAACATTTGAAGGTTACAGCTCATATATAGAAATCAGTCATTTATTTACTGAAATAATGTATGGGTTTCATGACTCAGATATCCACCGGTGGGTCACAGATACCGTAAAAAGGTAGGGGTGTGGATCGGAAAATCAGTCGTTATCTGATGTGACCTTTTGCCTCATGCAGCACGGCACACCTCATTTGCATGAAGTAGATCCGGCAGTTGATTATGGCCTCTGGAAGGCTGTCCCGCTCTTCAGTGTTGGAGTGAAGTGGCTGGATATTTGCAAGAATTTGAACACGTTGTTTTACAGAACGTGTCAATCCAGAGCATGTCAAACATACTCAATTGCTGGCTTCTCCGGTGAGTATGCAGGCCATTGAATAACTGGAACATCTTCAGATTACGGGAATTGTTTACAGATCCTTGCATTATCGTGCGGAAACATGAGGTGATTTTGGTGGATGAAAGGCACAAAAATTGGCCTGAGGGTCTAGTCATGTTACCTCAGTGAATTTAAATTGCCATTAATAAAATGCAATTGTGTTCACTACATGTAGCTTATGCCGGCCCATAGCATAACCCTAATGCTACTATCAGTCACTGTGTTTACAATGCTGACGTCGACAAACTACTTTACATTACACGCTGTCTACTCATGAGTGTGGAGAACAGGATTGATCCGTGAAGAGCACACTTCTGTGAAGAGCACACTTCTGCAGTGTGGCAGTGGCCATCAAAGGTGAGCATTTCGCTCAGTGAAGTCCACCATGACTCCGAACCGCAGTCAGGTCAGAACCTTAGTGAGGACAAATAGCAGGCAAATGAGCTTCCCTGGGAAGGTTTCTCACAGTTTATGCACAAATCCTGGGGCTGTATAAACCCACAGTTTCATCAGCTGCATAGGTTGCAGGTCTCAGACAATCCTGTAGTCCGGGGCAGGCGTGATTACACGGGTCTGTGATCAGAAACCCAGTTGGGCGTACTACCAAATTTTTTAAAACGACATTGGAGGTGGCTTATGGTACAGAAATTAGCATTTAATTGTCTCTGGCAACAGTTCTAGTGGACATTTCTGTCAGAATGCCAATTGCATACTCCCTTAAAATGTGACATCTGTGCCAATGTCTTGTGTGACAAAACTGCAAATTGTACTTTACAGCAAAGTGTTATTTTTTCTTAGCACAAAATGCATCAGCGTTATTATTATGCTGTTCAATCAGAATATTGATATAGTAAATCATGAAACATTAGACCAATACTTTCCATGTTACATTCTTTTTTTTCATGGCATCTTAGCATTTTTTTCTGTTACTCTAAAGTGTGTATGATTAAATTCTGATGTGGTTCTGGGTTGTGAGGTGATTGCATTCATGATAATAAGAGGAGCAGCAGTTACTCACTGGTGTCTTCCCTGACCTTGACTGTGATGTCCTTCCCCGACCTCCTCCGATGCTCCTCCCCATATTCACCTGTCATCCTTCGTTCCTCCAAAGCTCCTCCCCATATTCTCCTGTCATCCTCCGTTCCTCCAAAGCTCCTCCCCATATTCACCTGTCATCCTCCGTTCCTCCAAAGCTCCTCCCCATATTCACCTGTCATCCTCCGTTCCTACAAAGCTCCTCCCCATATTCACCTGTCATCCTCCGTTTCTCCAAAGCTCCTCCCCATATTCTGTTCCTCCTTGCTCCTCTCCACCTCCTACGCCCCTACTGTCCACTTCTATATGTCTCCTTTCAAGCCCATGTTTTCTCCTCTTGCTCTCCATACTTCGTCAGACTTCGTGGCCTGGACTCGAGTCCAATGCTGGTGAAGCACCCTCCAGTCTGTTATCACAGTAGGCTCTGGCCATCTCCTCAGCACACAGAAACCCCATGCAGCAGATAGCAGCAGCGAGCCAGTCAGGCGTGATGACAGGCGTCACGGAGGAACTTGTCAGAGCTGTCATAACTAAACGCTGTGCTGAGCTACACGACTGTGAAATATGGCCAGCCAACACTATCCGATATGATATTAAACACTGTATAATCTTTCAATGGATTCATACATACTGAGCTAAAGGCAAACACCTAAGCATTGAGAGATATGTATTAGATGGAGAGCTGAGAAGCCAGCTGGTCATGCAGAATGGTATTGTAGTTGAGGCTGGATGTGCCTTTAAACAGTATAATCTTGTGAAATTGGATGTGCATTTAAATAGGATATTATTGTAGGTGAGCTTGGACATCCCTTTAAACAGGATATTATTGTAGGTGAGGTTGGACATCCCGTTTAACAGGATATTATTGTAGGTGATGTGTCTACAACAATTTTTCACTGATATTTGCCAATATTAATGGAATGTGTGTGAGAGTTTGTGGAGAAATTGCTTTTGCCTGATGAGTCATAACAGCATTGCTGTGTGTCTCAACAAGGTGTGTTGACAAGGGCTTTACACACCGCCACCTGACGCGTGACTCTGATGTGTGTTGAGTGAAGCTACTCAGTCATCGGCGACTCACCTCCAGCGTTTTGTGATTTTCTGTTCTGACAGAGCCCACCTACATTACTATGGCGCCCCCTACCTGCGAGTCACTAGAGAACTGCTCCCTGTCAGAGAAAGACTGCTTGTACGGCTTCCAGCTCGACTTCAACAGCTGTCGCACCTGCCACTGCAAAACACGTGAGTCTTGAGCCAAATCCATTGAGGCACACAGGGGAATACTTCACATCCAAAAAATAGGTGTTTCTTACCGGCTAGCGACCTCCCTGTTTCAGTTTTATTCTATTTGCTCTGGTGTGATGTCTTGTTCAGTCAAGTGTGTTAGGTAATATGTCTATTATTTCCTCAGACTGGATTGGTTTTGTAAAGAGGAGAAATCTGGCCCTGGGCCAATGACATGTAGATCTCTGGTGTTTCACTTCCTACTGACTGTCTGACTGTTGTGGCGTCTGCACCTGTCTTCCTCCTTATTGGACAGGGATTATTTGCACACTGATGCATTTTCAATCCGAGGCGTTTTTAAAGATGTTTTTGTTTTCTATACAATTAAGATGGAATATTATTATCATAATTCATGACTTCTGGGTTTTCAGTAACAATCCCTTATTTCGAGTCACTCGAGGAAGACCATTAGCCTAATTGCACGGTGAAGCAATCGCAACAGGCCGTCAAAAATAAGTGGGCATTTCCATTTAGAGCTGAACTGATGTGCGAAGGGTTTGTGTCTTTTTCCTGCATGCAGGGGAAGAGCTCTGTGGGACTCTGATCTCGGGCTGCACCCTGAAGTGCCCCTTCGGTCTGCAGACTGATGCCCACGGCTGTGAAGCGTGCCAGTGTCGCCCCAGGCCCAAGAAGTGCAAGGCTGTGGTCTGTGACAAGGCCTGCCCATTCGGATTCATGTGAGAAAGCCCTTCACGCTCCCCCTCCTGCTTTAGCTTTCTCTCCCTCGCTCTGTTCATTCTCTCAATCTACCCCTCCCTCCCCCGGTCTTTACTGACACTACGCACTCAGACACCCTTCAAAACCAACATGCTGATTCCTTGCTCTCTCTCAATTATCGTGTAGTTCTCACTTCCAGCGCTCCACACCTTGAAATATATAGCAATTTCAAATCTTTCAGAGTAAATTATGCCCACTTTTCCAGTCGCTTTCAGACATTATCAAGCCGTATAACTTCACAGAAACACACACACAGATGGCCAATTTGAACAGAAATTGCGTCACCCTGAAATGTATGTCACAAATGTTTTCAGGTACCTATTTTCCTGTTACGCTTAGGGGATTTTCGCTCGTAAGCTGACAAACTGATTTCTTTTTACCTTCTGCACAACTCATTTTGACTAAACAGGCATTGCATGTGGAGTTGACAGTTTAATTAGCTTCAACCGGTTTACTGATTGGTTTTGCTGCATCGCTGTTGCTCTTCCTCTTCATAAAAGATAGCTAGTGATAGTCACACTGAAGGGCTAATCTTCTAACAGGATGTTCTTTTAGCTTCTCCGAATGCATCCGGCCCCTACTATCATTGTTGTAGGCTCACCACAACGCACCCCTCCCCGAATACACTGATTGCCATTTACACAGAGATATGTCAGGAGAGTGATTTATTACAGCTTTCACTGGGGAGTCTTGTCTGTAGGTTAATAAGGTATGTACACAGGCTTTACACACACCGACACACGCTCACACTCAGGCCTCTCTAACTGTGCATAAAAACGTAACTGTATAGCTGTAAAACAAAAATCCTTCCTAGAGCTAAACAGAACTGTATAAAAATATACAGTTACAGCATATTTTCTCAACGGCCGTGCCACCTTCTCATTCGATTAACCTTGTTTGAAATGTCCTATCAAAACATTATGACTCAATTGCAGGC
The DNA here is from genome assembly GCA_016801145.1 of Umbra pygmaea. Lineage (NCBI taxonomy): Eukaryota > Metazoa > Chordata > Actinopteri > Esociformes > Umbridae > Umbra > Umbra pygmaea. The sequence continues at coordinate 52,479 of JACXGM010001558.1, forward strand.
TCCTTTTTATGAGCTTGGTAATGGATAATAGCTCCATATCAGTTCAACTAATTGATTACAATAGCATAGTTGGAGAAACATGTTATTATATTACTGTATTTGTTGATGCCTATTATTGGTATCAGTTCAGAATGTAAAGGACACGTGTCTAAGTAATACTGGATATGTCAGGCTCCTCTCAGCTCAGTGAAGTTACAAGGTGCAATCTGGAATAGTTAGTTTCTGATGTTAAATGTTAATTTAATTTAATGATCTAATTGAATCTTAAAGAATGTAATGAGGTCGCCTTGTGAGCGAACAGTAGAACAGTGTTATCCCATCATAAACAAAAATAGTTTTATGCCATATGACAGGGTGTGGCTTTAATGGCTTCTTTCTCTAATTTCTTGTAGTAATATTTGTACACCTTGTCTTTAATAGAGCAGGTAGCAGCTTTTCAATTGGGCCCTGGGGACAGTGTGATCCATCTGGTCTGTATGTTAACTGTGGAGTGGTGCTACCGGACAGCCGGCCTGTTAGGGATTCTTATGACAGAATAGTTATGAGCAGTGAGTAAAACGTCCAGGCAGGAGGCAGCGTTCTGTTCACACATTAACCTTCCCATCATAAACTAAACTCTCCCCCAACACCTGTCTGTCACTGGCAGGTATTACTGGTCTGTCTGCACTCACCAAAACGTAGCGGTGTTGCTCTTTTCTCTCTCCGTCTATTTCTCTCCCTTTCAGTCTCTTTCTTTCTCTGTTTCTCACTCTTTTCTCTCTCTCGCTCTCTCTCTCTCTCGCTCTCTCTCTCTCTCTCTCTCTCGCTCTCTCGCTCTCTCTCTCACTTTTGTCTCCCTTTCTTTTCTTTCATCTTTCTTTCTCTCTCAAAGCTTTCTTATGAATGAGTGTGCAAGGCGTGAATGCTTGCATCTAAGATCCTAATTTTAGATATCTATTTAGCCCCGTCAAAGTTATAGCTTACCCCCTATGTGGGAGCAGCAAAGTGCCTGGTTTGAATAATTCAACGTGCCGCCGTCTCCTCTCCACACAGACTCTATTGATATTCCTCACAACTGAAATGGCCCCTGATAGCTCCTTATCACCAAACCAAATGCGGATTGCACATGATGGCTCTTCCTCGATCCTATTATTCATGAGATAAGAGAGAGGCTGGGAAGGGATGAGAGGGGAGGATGGAGGAATGAGAGGGGTGGATGGAGGGATGAGAGGGGTGGATGGAGGGATGAGAGGGGAGGATGGAGGGATGAGAGGGGAGGATGGAGGGATGAGAGGG
>JACXGM010001559.1:14640-32903 GCA_016801145.1 Umbra pygmaea
GGGGGGGGGGGGGGGGACTACTGACTACGGCAATGAAATTAAATACATATGCTCACTCTGCTGCATGCTTGTACAATGCCATACTACAGAGGCAAGTCAAGTTCAAATGTAATATACAATGAGCTCCATAATTCATTGGACAGTGACCATTTTATGTTACTTCGGTTCTGTACTCCAGCACTGAGTTTGAAATGATCCAATGACAATGAGGTTGAAGTGCTGACTGTCAGCTTTAATTTGAGGTTAATTTGAGATGTTCGAACTGAATTGATGAATCGTTCAGAAATGACAGCACGTTTTCTACGTGGCCCCCCCCCCATTTTTGTGCACCAAATACATTGGACTGTTTAACAGAATGTAGAATAAAGTCATAATTGTAAATATGTGGTTGCATATCCTTTGCATGGAATGACTGCTGGATGCTAGGCATCGTCCCTGGTGATGCTCTGCCAGGCCTGTAATGCAGCCATCTTCAGTTCCTGCTTGTTTCGGGGGCTCATTGCATTCAGTTCCCTCTTCAGCATGTAAATGGCATGTTCAATTGGATTCAGATCTGGTGATTGACTTGGCCAGTCAGTGTTTTCCCTCTTTTTGGCCATCAAAAACTTTTTTGCTATAGCAGCATGTTAATGGGTAATTTGTCTTGTTGTACGATGAAGTGCCAGTCAATGAGTTTAAGCATTTAGTTTTATCTGAGAAGATACATTTATTCTGAAGTCTACAGGAATATTTTTCTACTTCTGTCTGCAGTCACATAATCGATGAAGACAAGTGAGCCTGTTCTACTGGCAGCCATACGGGCCCAAGCAAGAACACCCGCTCCACTATGTTTCACGGATGTGGTATGCCTTGAATCATGGGCATTTCTTTTTCCTCCACACGTTCCTCCTTCCATCACTCTAGTACATGTTAATGTTTGTCTCATCTGTACACAATACTTTTTTCCAGAACTTTTGGGACTCTTTTACGTGCTTTTAAGCAAACTAATCGCACCTTTCTTTTCTTCAAGGCTTATCAGTAGTTTGCACCTTACAGAGTTTGCACCTTACAGAGTACCCTCTGAAGTCCTGCTGGTGTAGTCATTACGTATGGTAGACTGACACATCTACACCTGCATTCATGGGAGTGTTTTTGGTTGGTTGGGCTGTTGTCGAGAGGTTTTCACCATAGAGTATTCTCTGATTATCCACTAGTCTATTGGCTCTTTTGGCACAACTGAGTTCACCAGTTGTTTTTTTCTTGTTAACAAGGAACCAAACAGTTGACTTGGGCATGCACTGGGGTTTTGCAACATTCTTGATTGTTTGATTTCATTTCTGAGCCTTATGGCTGCCAGCTTCATTTGCATCTAAGATGGCTGCAGTACATGCCAGGCATAGCATCACCAGGAAAGATACCCAACAAAGGATATATGACCAAATATTGACAATTATTACTTTATTCCATTTTAAGTTAAATTGTCCACAGAACCAAAATATTATCACTGTCCAATGAATTATGGAGCTCATTTTATAATGAATAATTTTAACACTGATACTGTCACCGTTGATGATGGCAGTCTATAACCATCAACAGATAACTGTCCAATATGTCCCTTACCTTCATAGTTGACCTGTCCGTCTCCGTCAATGTCGGCTTCTCTGATCATCTCGTCGACTTCCTCGTCCGTTAACTTCTCTCCCAGGTTGGTCATGACGTGGCGGAGCTCTGCTGCACTGATGTAGCCATTCCCATCCTGCAGGGGAGATTCAGGTAATGTGTGAGATCACACAGCAAACACACCTGCCCTCTGTCTTTTGTCAAGGAGCTAGTGTGAGTGTGTTTGGAGTTAGTCCGCTGGTACAGTACAAAGAAATCTTTGCCTGGATTAATGAAATACACATTTGTTTGCATGCAGAGAGCATCCATACTGTACACAGTGCAGGGGGGGAAACAAACATTTTTAAAACACACAAATTTCTTAAATTCACGACAATGTTACATTTCAAGTTTTTCAAGCAGCATCATTGGTTCCTTGTAGGGCTCGATCAAATTTGTTTGTGGGAAATGCAGATGAAATCCCAGGCATTGAAACAGAATTTGAAATCATTAATTAATAATGAATTAAGTAAATGTAGTGACACATTGTATTCAATTGCTCAAGATGCATCAGCATATTAATCTTCTGAAGAGGCATCTACAATCCCCATCTGTGGCTGCAGTTTAAGTCAAGAACGCAGCCAAACACGGCCCTGAATTTCTTTGAGTGTTTTTCACTGTTTGCAAGCGCTACAATCACCTAAGTGTTGTCGCTAGTACAAAAAAAATGTGGTGCTAAAATGTTACACATTGTAACCACTAGCATTTGATGTGACATTGAATTGAGATCAACTATGCAACTGAAATATATTCTCCCCCTCAAAAAAAAACCAAGAGCTGGTGGAGCCTTTTAAGAACTGGACAGCAAATTATTATGGCATACAAACTGCATCATTTTAAAGTGGCTAGGGTGAGGTCTCGGTGGTAAAAACAATTTGTCATGTTAGCAACTATGCTAATTAATACAGCTTTCTGGTAAATAAACAGCTTAAGGACTAAATGTTTACTACAAATTAGCTCATGTTAACCTGGCAGAATGGCACTTTCATGACTACAATATGCCCAACAAGCAACCTGAATGTAGCTAGGTACAAAGCGTCATTTAATGTATTAATTTTTTAATATACAATCACTCTGTGATTCAAACATTGCTGTGGAAAACATTTGATGTTCTATTACAACAGTTTTGGGTGTACGAATTCAATTGTAGTACACTGTGGAATTGTGCCCTCCTTAGGGCATGTGCCCCATTGATAACTTCATGATGGAGCAAGAAATATGATAAAAATCAGACTGGCTTGGCAGGATGTTTTGGGAAGAAAACATCTCCATCCTTTATTATCCTGCCCTGCACCTGCCATGCTTTGCAATTTGGACATCACCATACTGGAAGTGGGACGATGTCGGTAAATATTTTAAATAAATAAATAAATTCAATTTCATTTTGGGATACAAGCATTGCCTCAAATAAACACTACCATATATTCTGCCTTCAGTATAGATCTGCTTTCAGCACAGAATTCACAGTAACATACCTCTCAAAGTGCGTACATCCAAACGGACTGCCCTTTTTAATCTAAAACAACAACCTTAAGCAAAAAATGTTGCTCTTTTCAATATAAGGGATTACCACTCTAACCACAGATTAGACATCTCTGTCCTTAATAGGAAAAAACCTACACACACACACACACACACACGCATTTACCTTGTCAAATACCCGGAATGCTTCACGAATCTCCTCCTCGCTGTCTGTGTCCTTCATTTTCCTGGCCATCATTGTGAGGAACTCTGGGAAGTCAATGGTTCCGTTGCCTGGGAGACAGAAAAAGGCCGGCAGACAGATGAGCGAGTCACAATTTGTTTTACATCAATTAGACCTTTGGAAAGCGAGAGAGGAAAAACAAGTGGGTGCACAGAATTGAAAGTGTGTCATCCTTGATGCGTTGCGTTGGGTTAATGGACGGCAGAGGGATCTATGACAGCGACAGAGGTACAGGCCGCTGTCACTGCATCAGATGGTCTGACTAAACACTTTGGAACAGACAGTTACACCAGGCCTGGTCAGATTTAACTCAGATTTGTTGTGGCTTGTAAGGGTTTTGTGTGTGTGTGGAAACCAATAGGTACAGCTCTGAGCTGTGTGTGTGTGTGTGTGTGTGTGTGTGTGTGATCATGTGTATGATTTGTGGGTAAGACTGTTCCCTAGAGTGCACAGCTGTTCCCTACACTAGCGGTGTGTGGCGACATACAGTTCCCCAGTGAATCAATAAATGTCTGTTCTGCTCTCCACTCTGCATGTCTCAACGGTGTGTGTTCCATTTACATACACAGCACATGCTTTTCCCGAGCGACCGGGCGCCCATCTCTCTAAATTCTATATGGAGTTACGGGCTCAGCCTCTCCGTGAATCAAGCCATATAGTCCGCCAGCTGGCTTTTCCAACTTCCCGGGTGTGTGAATAAATGCATAGTTACTAGTACGTGTGTATGTGTGTGTTGGGTCCACCACAGCTGCGCAGAGCTTTTTCCCAAGGCCTCGGAGCCTCGGAGTGTACAGCCCAGTAGAGCTCAGAGTGGATTACAGTATGTCATGGATTTCACCAGGCCATTATTACCTGCTGCTCTTATCCAACTGGCTTTGTTGCAGCCCATCGCTATGTCTGACTGACCTAAATATTGTCAGCCAGCTAGCTAGCAGATAAGATCCCCAGGAGTGAAAACAGTCCCAGTTGACACAAGCAAGGCCCTCGATCAACTCAGCAATAGCTAACAATAACTGGTCAAAAGTCAATGTGCTTCAAGACACAGAGCATCACTTGTGCAAAGGTTTGCAGGAAACCAGTTGAGGCTTCACTTCTAATTGTTCTCAGCAGATTGTAGACTTCCTCCACCCTGGCTGTCAGGAAGACTTTACAAGCCTAACCCTACAGTCACACGAGCGACAAAAGACAGCGACACAGACTCACTTGGTGGGCGTTTCTGTATTGATACTAGCATGCCGTTGCCTAGTATCTGAGAGAGGTCTCAAAAGTTACTTCAGAGGTATTGTCAAGTCACAAAAACGATGTTCTTTTCTTTAAAAGTATGCATTTCTCAATAGAAGTAACAAAATATGAGATAAAATGCCAAAAATATCAGATATATACAGAAATACGATGTCCCGAAGCGTTTCCGCCATCTTGAATAGTTTTCTTCGACTCGAGCAACCAACGTATACGTCATGTTGCCTTCACTCCAATTGGCAGTCGCTTTGTCGCGTCGCTCAGCATTTGCATAAAATAGACTTTGTGTATTTTTGCCCCGCCTTGCTCGCGAAAGCGACAAGAGCTGCTCACGAGCTGGGAAACAGCCACTTGCTTTGAATATTAATGGTAGCTTGTCGCTTTGTCGCTGACTTTTGTTGCTCGTGTGACTGTAGGGTAAGTTTGATTCGCTCAAGTGGACGGTGAAAAGATCCAGACAAGATGCTTCCCATGACACGTCAGAGGGTCAACTGTGCCGCTCTAATGGACTCACCGTCCGCATCCACCTCATTGATCATGTCCTGCAGCTCAGCTTCTGTGGGGTTCTGACCCAGCGACCTCATCACCGTGCCCAGCTCTTTCGTTGTGATGGTGCCATCGCCGTCCTTGTCGAACAAGGAGAACGCCTCCTTGAACTCTGCAGAGATGAAGACAGCATCACTTATGAATTCATACACAATAGGAACAAAGAACTCACAGCGGCGCTAGTCAGAACTGGATTAGATATTTGTGTTTTGTATGGATGAGAGGATTACATCTTGTGAACAACAAGCACATCTGCTAGTCTAGATGTGCACTATTGATAAGGTCCTATTATGTCTCCAGCAGGATTTTCATCAGCTAGCTGAATGCGTCACACGTTAAATATGTATACACAGGTAGTGTTGTCACAATACTAGAATTTCTAACTAAATAGAGGTCGGTGTGTTGGTCCTTTGGGTGCTTTGCTAAACTGGTTGTGTTAACACCTTTCATCAGTGCTGCTCTGTAGAGTCACTTGCATATGGACTTGCGTGTATCCCTTGCCTTTCCTTTTACATTTACCTGAACTGTGAAGTATTTCGAAACACAATGGCTGCTCTTTGCCTTTCCAACAAAAACCAGTCGCGGGGGCACTCCACTTGCCATTTTTAAGGAGCTATTCAATAATTCAACAGGAGCAAATGAGACGAGTGACGAGAAGATGGCACTGTGAGAAGAGGAGGCGGGGCTGTGAGCACTGCAGCTGTGTGTGTGTTAACTTGTTGTCGAGGAGAAGAGATTGCGGTATTTCTGTATTGAAACTCTGGAAAATTTGTATTGAAACCGTTTAAAATATTCAGAATCTATATTTATTGAAAAAGCTATACTTTTCACAACACTATACACAGGTGAGGTTGATGATAAAAGTTACAACTGGAGTAAAAGGTAGAGTTTGGTTTCAGGATAGTTGTTTGGAGGTAGAGATAGAATGCTTTAAAATTTGATTTAGGGAAATCAAATTTCATGTCTCAGTTTGAAAAAAATAGAAATAAATTTAGGGGCATTTGAATTATTTTGATTGACAGGACAGTAGGATTTGTAAGCTAGGGAGACAGGTAGGGGGTGACAGAGAGAAAGGTACAGACAGTTGTTCGAGCCAGAGCTTGATCCCCCGTTGCACAATGTCCCGATTTGTAAAGCAAAGTTTGTGTGTGTGTGTGTGTGTGCGTGCGCGCATGCTTACCGGCAATCTGCTCCTCTGTTAGTTGGTCGGCCTGAGGGGACAAGAGGGGGAGAGGCATAGAAAGTTAAACTGATTTATATTTTGGCTGAAGACAAGAAAGCTAAACCACAAACTGCCTTATTTCTTATTTTTAACACCCCATCCAAATTATTACCACTATGTGTGTTATGGGTTAAGAAAAACACTCCAGGTAACATTTGAGTTAACTACATTGAAACTAGTAAAACAAATCTGTAGGTACCATTACCGAACTGCCATTTCCTGACAAACTGATTTTGAGAAAAAGGATGGAAAACTAATTTCATGTGGTAATCAAGCAAAATGGTTCCTTAAACCCTTAGGTAGGCAGTAATCCCTCAGCTGTAGATGAGATACAGTCCTAGGTAATGATTCATCACAAAGCCGACAATAGTCACCTGAAGGAGAAAACACCCTGCCTCTACTATGCTGCCAAGCCTGAATATACATTCATTCCAAAGATCAGAGGCCTGACCAATCAACGCACAGCAATTTAATATTGCCCATTGACTGGATGTTCTGCTCAACGCACAGCAGGGTTTGGGAACTCGCGTTTACATTTCATCCATGACATGACTCATCTGCTGAGAAGTTATAAATACATCCATCACCTCCGGTAAAACCTTCAGCTTTACAGGAGCTGTGCCAGACACATTTTCCACATGAATTCAGTACAGGTTCACAATAGCACATCATATTCAAAATGAAGACACTGTCAGTCACATACAATCAGACACCTTAAGCCAAACCCACCACGTTTCTCACAAGTCTTACTATCATTCACAAAGCCACACATGCGGTTTAGCAGGCAAACCTGTTCACCTAGCCTAGGGCCTGTTATTCCTGCCTTCACAACCCCAGTGACTCCTCGTCACTTGGATTTAGAGCTGTGTTCTACTATATTGGTTCTTTACTGGTTCTAACAGAACAACTGAACCCCCAGGTGCTTCCTTAAAACACTCAGAGAAACTATATATTTTTTTGATTTGTCATTGTACCAGATTTAGCCAGACAGTATTGTTTTTTTACTGTGAAACTTCGTAACCGGTCTCAGCTCAAATCTTACCCTGATTCAGCTACCCAATCAGATAAAACGGTGTCTAACCAGTTTTGGTTTCCCCATCAGATAAATAAAACAGTGTTTAACCAGTGTCAGTTTCCACATCACTCATAGAGGGCATAGCAGCATGTCAGGACCTGAAACTCAAAGTGTAGGTCAGTCAGGTCAGCCACCAGCTTCTTTGCCTTAGGCTGGTCCAACCAGGTATCTGCAATCCTTGCTTCTGACTTGCTGTCCAAAAGTATATTTCCCTTCTTGGGCTTCCCAACAAACACACCAGGCTTGGAGGTCAGGACATCCATGGCCTCCCGTACCATCACCAGTCCCTCTGCTAGGCACTCTGCCCGTTTAGCGTTGATGCTGCCCTGACGTCTGACGTCCCCCAGCTCGGCCTTGGTTATCTGCAGGCTGTTCTTAATGTCATGGGTCTCTTTGACCACACTGTCAATACGACTGTTAGTAGAGTCCACCAGCATCTGTAAAAACGACTTGTAGTTCCTCTCTTGCTGCTCAATCAGCTCTTTGTAGAAAAACTGCTGCTGGTCCAGAAGCTCATAGACCATGGAAAGAGAAACTAGGTCCTCATCCTGGTAGCAAGTTGCCTTCTTAGGCAACATGGTTCTCATCTGTCTTCTCTGCCTGATCGTCTGGATAAGTGAAGCAGTGTCAGTCAGTGCTCAGTCCCCTAGGCGGTGGCGCTTGTAAACTCTCAGGAAGTGTTGCTCTGCTGGCTGCAGGTCAAAGACACTAAAATGATAATGAAGTAGGGTTTACCAGACCTGAAGCCTGATACCTGAGGTATGCTGGCAGTGATGGAGCATTGGGAAACCTAACTTCCACTTAGGCCGTTTAAACAAAAGCGCTACGATTGACGTATCGTATTATGGTTTTCGCCACTCTCCTGGATGCAATCAATGCAGTCGGTGTGATGCTACAATTACAAAAGCACTGAAGGGGGTCTGAAGGCACATTTCCATGATTAGGGCCTGGTTTTCATGCTTATGGTCCCCCACCAGGTGATTTGATGGACAGACAGACAGGGCCAAAGCTTCCAGGGTCATGGAGGTTAATGGCCCCCTGCCTGCCAGCACCACAGAACACCCAGAGCCTGGCAACAGGCTGCCTTACACACAAGTCTCAGGTAAATATTGTCTATGCCTAGCTGCCTACCTCAGAATCACTCTACTGGGTTCCTTGAACAGTGGCACCAGCAGCTGTATTCACAGTGTATCATTGCTCCCATAGGGCTGAGACTCCTTCTGCTGGGCCCCAACCATGAGCACCTTCCTTTCTGCCTGACAAAGTATGGGACACCCAAAACGCAACATGCTTACGCAGCGATACACACATCCACACACATGAATGCCAGAAATCTGTTCTGGATTCAGAAACGCAAGAAAAGCCTCACCGGGAATCTGGCCTTAAAGTGAGTAAGTTCTGCTTGGTGTTGAAAATACTGCTATGCTGTTCTATCTTGGTCAAGAGTACAAAGTCAGTGTGGTACTGCCACTTCCACAACAAATTCACCACCGGTCCTCAAAGACCCAGCGACTGTCCACATATACACACTTGGAAGTGACTGCTTGCAATCACTGTTCTGTTGGTGTCTGCCCACGGGACCGGCGTGCCACTTTCCTCTGGAACATATTACAGCCGAGAGCTTGAGTTCAGAAACCATCACATTAAGAGCATGCAAGTGATTTCCTGTCCTAAAAGGTCTAACCAATCTCTAGATCCAATAATTAACAAAATAACATCAATTAATTATTTCAATAAGTGTTGAATAGCATGACTAACAATTTGCAGCTTAATTACAATTGGCTGTTTGGGTAACTATAAGACTACAGTTTAATTTGAACCCCCCCCCCACTTAAGGTAAACATATAATCTGAGCGGTGGGTTTGGTTCTCTACATGCAGTTGCAAGGAAAAGCTAAGGTAGTCACCCTGCATTTATACTAACACAAAGCCTGTGGCCATTTCATGCCAGCAAAGCACTCCAATCACAGTACAATGGCCTTTTCAACAGGGAGTCACCAGCCTGACTCTTAGAGCAGATCAACTCATGCCAGTCTGTCCTCCAGGCCTTTCTGCATGAAATCCACACACAGACATTCTTGTGGTGTGACTTTAGTGGGGCAGGGTCAACAACCCCACAAACACAGCAGGGAGCGTACAGAGTTCCCACCCAGGTCCTTCTGCATTACTACAGACAAGAGCAAGGGAGCGGCGTAGACATAACGTTTCCATACACTCCTTCACAGCCTAGCAACTGACAAACAAACAAAAAAAGATTCCTTCTCATGGTTGTCCGGCCCAAACCTAATCAAACATTCGGGTGAGGGTAGAATGACTGGACCCAATGTGTCCAAGCTCGTGGTCACACAGATGTTTCTGTCTCTAGTCAACAATACATAGCTTTGTTAATACCACTTCGATGGGCACATTCCTTCCATGTTTTCTAAGAAACAATGGGGCACAGAGTACAAGGACATCATCTACTTTTCAGTCTCCTATCAGGGCTTAGTCAAACCAGTTAAGCCCTCCCACAGTGCCAGGCATAAGAAATCTGTTTTTGGACATTGAACCTTCTGTGACAACGCTACTTACTAAATGGAAAATAACAATTATATAATCAACATGGTTGTCTATGGTGTATAAGAAGTGATAACACCTATGCATCTACTGTACATGCCCTGCCGTGTCAAAGATAGGCCAGCAAATCCAAAAATACCATGCAGTGCAGGCTACAGTATATCACTTTAGATCTGACACATGCACGAACTCAGATTACATTTTGGATTAATTTAGTCAATCTAATAATTAGAAACCGTGACGAACTTCAATAAATTTGCTGTAGATTGTAAAAAAAATAGGTCAGGCAGCTTTATCCAAACGCCATAAATATTGTTAACCAGGCAGCCTTTCCATAGAGTCCTCGATGCAACAATATACATTAAAATATATTTTACATCATGTACAGTATAATGTACAGTACAGCAAATAACACGACAATGTACACTATTGGTCTAGATGAGATAACAGACGCTGCAGGCTGAACAATTTGACATTTCTAACATAATTTGTCATACTGAAAGCCAGTATTCTCTAGATTGCTTATGAGCTCGCCAGAAACAGCAGCAGATGGCATGCGTCCTTGTACCGCATCAACAGATAGATTTATTCTCTGCGTTGAGCAAGAGTGGTCCGCCTGTGCATGTGGAAATTAGTGTTTCGCAGTGTCCATGGTTTCGCAGATTATTAATCCAAGCTGGTTAGCGCACATTCGACATTATATATGTGCTGGTATAAGATTACACGTTCCATTACCGGGACATATCGGGATTATGGTTTTGTTGAACCTAAATCGTAAACTGCGACTGATTCACGGAAGCATTGAGTCCGATCTGTCAAACATATCCTCTACTGAAAGTTTTCATGCGTCCTAATATATGACTGTAAGTGTTCAACACTGCATGTTTATTCTTACAAGCAATACTAAAAAGGTGAAACCCCTCCATCTGATAAACCAGCATCGACGCACTACCCGTCGTTGCAGGAAAAGGTTGCATTCATACGAGGAAACGTTATCATGCCTTATTTAAATTGCATTTCTCTAAAACGAAATAATAACATTTACAATGTATAACATAATACAATACTCACCATGTCTGTTGGCGCTGGATGGACTGGTTTTCTAAAGCTAGACTACTAGATCGACCAGCTCCCGGGAACTCTACTGATGGGCTGTAGGTGTGTATCTGTTGCAATCTGTGTCTATATAGCTTTGTGTATTCCTCCGCCGCTTCTAACCCTCCTCACTCACTTCCGCATTTTCCCACCGCAGGACAGGCCGGCTGGATCCCTCCCTCATCAGCAATAACTTGCTTGGCAGAGATTCATAATAACTTTAACGCTTAGGCCACACATAAAGATATCAAACCACAAAATCTAATTGATTCACTTGGTGAAAGTACACACGCACACGCACACACACAAATATTATATATGAATTAGGTAGATGCACTATATATATATATATATTTAGCCAAACACTTATTTTTGCATTGGAGAACCGCAACATATACACAGTGCAAATCGATAACAACGTAAACCCGAGGCGCAGGGCAGTGGAATGTGCATTAAATGATTGTGCCTGAGCGTTAAATGATAATGTGACAATAGTATATATTATTTTTATCTGATGATATTTGTCTTTTACTTGTTTTAATTTTATTTTTAACTGTTTGATATTCTTATGTTTTCCTTTCCATGTAAAGCACATTGAATTGCTATTGTGTATGAAATGTGCTATATAAATTAACTTACCTTGCCTTGATGTTGGAAAGGAAAAACATGTTTTTCATGACAAATAAAAATTCAAACTTCTGAAACCGGAAGTAGTCCAGATAGGTTAAACATATTTGCTAATATGTGTCCTGTTTCACAAACACACACTTTTAAAAATTAGGTACTCAAGGGCAGACCTGCTGAGTTTCATCTACTCATGATGAACACAAAGAAAATAGGCTACCTGTCATTAGCAGTTTTATAGGCGGCTTTGTAAAGTTCAATAGTTCTATTGAAAAAACTACAATTTATTGTCAATGGTTTGCAAACTCAGAACCAACTCAAGCTTTTTATTATCACAAATCAAATTCGAATCATGAGTCCCCCCAATAATAGGATATAGCCATATTTGCTAAAAATATAGTGTCCCCTTTTATCAAACTCGCCCCTATAGGAAGAATGCAAAGTGGAGATCCGTTTATGGATTAAATATAGCTGTAATTTTTTAATTAGTAAGCAAACATCAGTTCTTGCATTTGTATTTTTATGAGGCTATGCTAACACGTTCATTCCTAAATCATGCACGCTGTTATAACATAGGGGCGTCAGATGGTTCGGTGGTTAGGGAGTGGCCGGGTTGCCGGTTCGATTCCAGACCTTGCCAATTGGCAAGGTACTTTACCCTACGTTGGTCCATGGGGATGTCCCTGTATTTGCTGTAAATCGCTCTGGATGAGTAATAATTAAAATGTAAATACAAAAATCAGTACATTACTGACATAAAACTTCATAGGGGACTGTGGTAATGTGGCCAACAAAATACCTCTTCAACAGGGTTCAAAATTAGCACCATTTACCAGCCAAATGCTGGTAAAATATACAGATGGCTGGTAGATTTGCTTCACTCACCAGCCAAAAAAATATAGAAATCTATTGAGTGGCTGGTAAAATTTGAACATTCAGTAGCAGTTTGGCTGGTTGATGAAAAAGTTAATTATGAACCCTGCTCTTTATTAGCACTTGCGGACTGCAAAGTACTCCTTGCATCTCGTGCTTATGAATTGACAGAGTTTGGGTTTGCTCGAATTGGAAAAGGGGCGCTCTACTTTATGCAAACGCACTGTTTTATCTCTGCGGAAGAATACTTTAAAACAGCACTGGCCAGTCTCTTTGTTGAAGCTGGAGAAATTGCGGTTCTTTTTGAGACAGTGCTCCTCATTGGTTGCAGTGGACCTGCAATATTCTGCTCACAGTACGAGCTCTCAAGATTGGCTACGTTGGATCTGCAATGCGTCAAGCAATGGCGACGAATGTTCCCGGAGTAGTTTAAGAAAATGGTGTAGCTGGACAGTCTACATTTGACCACAGAACATTTTGTGAATACTGTATTAATTACTTTAGAGAATACTTTTTGCAATCTGTGTAGTTTCTAAAAAAATATAGCCCACCTCTTCGTCTGGCAGGGGTTCGATTTCAGGAGTGGTGGTGATCAGCGATTGGTCACCGCAAACATACAGTGAACTATTTTGTAGTCGCGAAATTTAAAATGACAGGCAGAACGAAAACAGAGCATTTGAATTAGAAAGCATGTTCTAATTTCAATGCAAATTTGTCACTAAGACTACTGGATTCGAAACGGGTTCACTTTAGCTAAACAACATGTGAAATAAATAATCCGTAATGCGATACTAGCTATTTGTCAATAATCCTGGACAAATTAAGACAAGAGTTAACGAATCTGTCGATTTTAACGCTGTGGTTATCAAAGTTAATTTCTGGGATAATACTCAAATGATACATGCTGAATAAATGAAATAATATGCATTAAAGACATCATGTTAATAGACAAATTATGTTCGAAAGGTGGGAGATGCCACAGACAGTTTTGGTGTGACGTCATATCCATGCGACTGTTTACATGCAGATGAGAACTGTTCCAACATGGCTTTATTTCCAGCTTTTGCCTCATTATCAAATACAAACACTGAGCATTCGCCTAAAGGTAAGACCACGAATGTTGATTTCATGAAGACGCATGAACCTAACTAACGCAAAGTTTCAAAGAGAACACTAGTGATATTAAACCCAATTACAACGGTTCTGCATTTATGTTTTAACACATTCAAATCGAGAAGTAACAAGCTACAGACTGTCTAACGCCGTATGTTGTTAGGTGATAGCTAGTGTTTTTAGATGTAGTTGATCTATTTTTGTGGTTGTTAACTAATTCGCTTACAACTATAGAAAGTCTTTGCTTTATGTTAATTAACCAAGTCTGAAAATAATAGTTAACTACAATATCCAACAAAATTATAACTGACTTGCTATATATGCAGTGATTTGATATTGTATTGGTTTAGTCAAGTGAATAACCATGATAAACCATTTTTCTAAACTCACTCACTGTTACAGTGCATTAGCGCTTTAGACATACACCCTAAAATAATAATTAAACAAGTGTAATATCCTTACAATATTAAACCTATTGAAAATATAGTGCAAACGGAAAGCCTTGTCTTTTTATGTAGTTTATTTATCAGTGTGCTTCCTTCTGAAAAATGTTGTCATTCCTGATTTATTATTGTGCTTAAAAGCCAAATAACTAATTGCAATTGATTAGACATTACTCTTCTGTGTCCCTCTCTTCTCAGAACTAGAATGGCTGAGCAATCAAAGTTTCCGGACTGACGATGCTCTTTCTATTCACCAGCGAGCTGCTGAGAAAGCCAATGAAGCGCAACCGGCTGAAACAAGGTGTTGTTTTTATCATTGTGTCTAATAATGATGCCGTTTCCTTCTCACTGTGATGTAATAGTGTTTGATGTTCATGGTACAGGAATCCAAATACGGAATTATACATCCTTTGAGAAGCTGTTTTTAATTGTGTGACTTTGAATATAATTGCATAGTTTAGTTGTTATTACACAGTTATATAAGTCCAACTCATTCTCAAGCTCAGACAGAATTGGCATGTTTTACTATTTGTTTCACCCTTAAGCATCATCAGGTAGTGTTATTTGTACTTAAATGTAAAAATCTAACATTTTGAGCAGACTCGTTACGAAAGAGAGAGAGGACACGAGTCACACCTCTTCAAAGAGAAAGAAAAAGGAGAAGAAGAAGAAAAAGAAGAAACACAAGAAGAGAAGTGGAGAGCCATCCCTAACTACTAGTGGCTCAGATTCAGACACTATCTACCCTAGTGATCTCCTGAAAACAGCTGAGAGCACCACTTCTTGGTAGGACCTCTATTCCTTTGATCCCACTGAATCCCAGGCACCCAGTGCACATGGAAAATAATATCAGTTGGATGACAGAACAGATGCTAGATTAGCACTCTTACTGAAATATGCTTTATTAATGTAGTATTTCATTCTTCAGATAAAAGATTCCCAAAGTTGTGCTGTTTTTTGTATTCTCTACATAGATTAATTTAAGAAACTACAGTTTGCTATCTGCTGCCACACTCCCCTGCTTTCTCTGAGCCATGTGTAGTTATTGGACATCCTTTGTCCAATGTAGTCTAGACTCTAGTACACTACGTACATCGGAATGTTGTACATCAAAGTTAACCAATAACAAAGGTGGGCTGTTGCAACATGACACAGAAAAGGGATCTAAATAGCGATATATTTATCTTCATTTTCCTCATTGTCTTTCCCAGGCTGGTATTACTGTAGTAGTTGCTGATGGGCAGAAGGGAGATTCAGTGTTTATGGCTAAGTGTGGTAGGGGAGGTCTACTCTGGCTCATAACTTAACTCCCAACAGCTTGCTTTGCTGTTTCTAAATCACCATTTTATTTTACCCCCTTGGTCACTTATCTTCTTTCCTTACTTCCTTCTCACATCCGCCAGCAGCAGGAGACATGTTACTCATTGTTAAAGCTACAGTTAAATTATCCTATTAATGTACAGTCACTGTTTGACTTTTCTACACTTTACAATACTTTCAGTGTTTAATGACTACTATGATATTTTAACACTACTGTGTCATATAAAAAGCCTTGTCTTTAACTTAGCTTGATGATCACGTTTGGTAGCAACACTTGCCCTTAATTGTATTCTTTTAATATAATCCTAAAAATGCGGACTCAGTAAATTCACCCATGTTTTAAATAAGTGTATTTTCTGCAGTAAACCTGACAGTGTTGTTATTTCTCTCACTAGTGATGAGGTGGAGGGGTCTTTTGTCTGGTTGGATGACCTCCAGACACCCAGCGATCGACTCTTCTGTGTGAACAGGAAGGCAGATCGGGCAAACTGGGAGTACAAATCACTGTACAGAGGAGACATTGCTAGGTAGGTAACCCCACATTACCATCTCCCCCATCTGGGCTCAGGTGTAGCTGCCTATCAGGAGACCAGTCTAGGCCCGTTGAGATATACTGATCTGATTTGTTTAACACTTTCACCAAACCGGTTACTCAATTGTGGCTGCAATTTGAATATTTCTGACCAGACTAGATCATGTCAACTGGGCCGAATACAAAAAACAGTTCCGCTTTTGCATCTGGCCATGCAAACCCGTTGACTCAAAGAAACCATTGGAAGAACATGTACAGTATGTTTATTTTTGTGGGGCTCGCACAAACGTGCAATATGTCTGGTCTCGTCAGGGTGTAAGAAAATGTCTGTGCCAGCACTGTATGCTTCAGGTTGGCATGATGGTTATCACCACCACCACTCAAGGTCAGTCAGTCAGCTGCAGGTGCCAGAGCCTCCATTACAGAATGCATCTGGATGGGACCATGGCAGGTGGGGTGGGGGTGTATGATAGCTGCACAGAGCGTTTTGGGTCTTCAGTTCTGCAGTAATCCATCTCTCGCAGGCGGTTTTACTACCTCAGCCCACTGCATGTCTGTATTCACAATCTGTGTGGAAATCAGAGCTTTACCTGCTGGAACTGTTTTCCTTCCTGCCTGAGAGCTGCTCAGATATAAGCTGTGTATGCCCTATATATATATATAGTGAGTTTAATAATGACCTGCATTAACTGTATGCTTGTGGTAGGATATATGTTTAATTCACACATCTTTTATCTCAATTTGTGTCATAATATAGTTGTCTTCATTTGCATTATACACCACATTCCAAATTATTATGCTAATTTTTTTACAATGATTTTTTTTTTTTTTTTTGGTGGGGGAAAGGTCAGCTTCAGTATTTGACAACAGGATTGTCTTTTTTCTAAAATCTGCATAATTTCCAATCCCACTTTTTTTGTTTTATATTATTGCTATCTACATTTTACACCCGTCCTAACCTTTACCTAACCATGACCAAATGTTGAGACCAATTACATTGTGCCATTTTAATATTTATCTCTAGCTTATACATGTTGTATTATTTTTACAATATTTACAAATCTCATGCGTTTTACAGATCCCAGTTTCACTTGTTTCACACCTCATCCACACCCAACACCGTCCATCTATCTTTTAACCAAAGCCATAATGGGTTTCTATTTGCCATGTAAATTTCTACTGTACTGTGATGCTTCACATAATTCTGAAACCTTTCTATACTCAATGACTCCACCAATTTGGAATTAAAGATAAATATTTTTGCTAAATTAATTATCATATTATTAATTGTCTGACTACTACATTTTAAGTCTCCAAGTATTGCTGTTTGTAATGTTAATTCAAAATAAATATTAAATTTATTCATCCATTATTTTACCTGTGACCAAAAACAAGCAACATAAGGACAGTACCAAAAAAGATGATCTATAGATTCTGCTTCCTCAGAGCAAAATCTGCAGAGTTGGGAAGATTGTATTCCCCACTTGTATAGATTTCTATTTGTTGCCAATATTTTGTATAATAACTTGTATTGAAATATTGTTATTTTTGAGTCTGGTGTTGTTTTACGTATTAATCCAAATGCGTTATGCCACGGGATCGGAACATCAAAAATTTCTTCCCAGCTATTTTGTAGTTTATATGGAAAAGCATCCAGGTTAGTTGATTATATTTTTGATGAGAGCATATGTCTCCATACGTTTTTGTTAACTGTATGTAAGGCATCACTCCCCCGGCTTCATTTATAATGTCATTTACAAACATTATTCCTCTTCCAAACATCTTGTCAAAGTATACAGGCTTTTTATCAACTAGTATATGAGAATTTAGCCATAATAATTGTTGTAAAATTTGATTAAATTGGAATTGCAACCAGCTTTTCATGGCTTGTTTGAAAAATAATGACATCTTAGAAATGATTTCCTTTTCCAATATCTGAAAATGATCAGTTGTAATATGTAGAAAAGGAAATAGGTCCTTACTGAACAATGGGTGAAATACTCTTATTAGCTTAGGATTCAGGTATACCTTTTGTACAACTGAAGCTTTTAATGAAAGATCCAATGCTTTAATATTCAATAGCTTTTGACCTTTGTGTTCGTATTCATTATACAAGTATGCTCTTTTTATTTTGACTGGCTTACCATCCCATATAAAGTTAAATATCTTTTGTTCATATAATTTAAAAAACATGTCATTGGGAGAAGGTAAAACCATAAGCATATAAGTAAACTGTGATACAATGAGAGAGTTAATTAAGGTGATTTTACCACAAATAGATAA
>JACXGM010001559.1:33003-53987 GCA_016801145.1 Umbra pygmaea
TATTTTATCTATTTTAGCTAGTTTTGTTAAATAGTTTTTTTGAATACCACTTGATCTTTCATATGGTATATGTATACCTAATATGTCTACATCCCCATCAGCCCACTTTATTGGTAATCTACACTGTAATATAAAATCTGAATCTTTTAGAGCTCCAATACGTAATATAGTACACTTATCGTAATTAGATTTTAATCCAAATATATTTGAAAAAGTATCGAGATCCTTTAGGAGGCTATTTAGTGATTCCAACTGGGGTTGCAACAGGAAACATGAGTCATCGGCATACATAGATACCTTTGTTTGTAAGCCATGGATTTCCAGGCCTTTAATGTTGTTGTTAGTTCTGATTTTATTGGCTAACATTTCAATTGCAATTTTTTACATAAGCTGTATGCCAAAATCATCAGTATTAAAACAATAAATGACCTGAAATATTTTAGTTGATGTGCAATTAATCTAAAATATATGAAAGTTAAATTTTTATCATTACATTATGGAAAATAATGAACTTTATCACAATATGCTAATTTTTTTAGAAGGACCTGTAGATGTAAACAATAACACTTCGCCTCCATACTGTGACTTTAGCAGGACAATTATAACCAACTAGTAAACAATAAATCCTATACGATTACCGTCATGAACCATGCTCTAATATAACGTTAGTCAGCAACAACTCTACAACTGTATATGATTACCGCCATGAACCTGACTCGGGAGTGTAGCTATTATTAGTACAGCAAGCAAATTATTGTGACTATAGTATAAACAATATGATGATTGAGACCCTTTTCATGATATGCTAATTC
Organism: Umbra pygmaea; assembly: GCA_016801145.1. NCBI lineage: Eukaryota > Metazoa > Chordata > Actinopteri > Esociformes > Umbridae > Umbra > Umbra pygmaea. The sequence goes on from JACXGM010001559.1 coordinate 33,816, forward strand.
TTTGAGATAGGAATTTTGGGTTTTTATGAGCTGTATGCCAAAATTATCAGTATTAAAACAATAAATGACCTGAAATATTTCAGTTGGTGTGCAATGAATCTAAAATATATGAAAGTTAAATTTTTATCATTACATTATGGAAAATAATGAATTTTATCACAATATGCTAATTTCTTGAGAAGGACCTGTATGTGTGTGGCTGTTTTCTTAAGGCAAGGAAAGGCATTTCTTTTTTTATGTTTACTCTTTAGCAAGGCTGTTTGTACACATTTCGGCTACAGAGCTGGCCATGGTGTCGGAATCCACCTGTTATCGATCGCTCATTTGCAGTGAGAGTTGTGAATTTGGTCAAGTTTGGCTGCAGGGACGTGTGGCGAAGTTAATAGGGTAGACACAGGCATAAGTAAAGCCTTGATGAAACTACTGCAGTGAGAATTATAATTTAATTCAGAGCTACAGATTATTAAAATATGTATTGCAGTTTTCTGAAGCAAACCAGGGCGGAGAGTATTGTGCCGGTTTAAATTGTATAGAAAATGCAGCCTTCTTTTAACAGCACTGTAAAAAATAATGTTTATCTTTTGGAGCTAAAGTGATAATTCAGATATGTGTGATGCAAGTCAAGAACTAAGTCCCAGATTGTTAAGAAACGTGTGCTGTGAGGATATACACATGGCAAGGCCGCTGTAGAACTGACAAGTGACACTGTCAGGGGAGGTCTCCTTAGCTGCTGTGGTGAAATGTTTATGAAGCGCAGGGTAATTCTTCCACACAGCCTCTACAGTTCTGAAGCTGTATGCCACCCATCTAGTGTCCAAGATCCTGCTGATTTTACAAAACTGGTTGTCTAGACTTTCTGCGCATTCCTTCAGCTCCATTCGGTTTTTGTTGGATGTGCTATAAAGTGAATATAGCTTGTCCATAAGGACTTTAAAGTGATTGATAGCACCCATCTCTTTTACCACATCGGTTACTGCCAGCTCTAGTCTGTGTGCAGAGCAGTGCCAAACTGTTATATTAGGGAAGAGGGCCTGGAGCCTTTTGGCAACTCCATTTTTGCGTCCCAGCATGACAGATGCACCATCACATGTCACAGCAATCAGGGTTTTAGAGAGAAAGTCTTTTGTAAATTTAACACAGTCTAATGCAGACAATAAATTAAGGACAATTCCCGTAGCAGCTAAATGCCCCTTGGTTCGGGGCGTGTTCCAAAAGTTTTTTCTGAGGGCTCTTGTTTTTTATATTGGAGGCTGAAGAAGACACAACACAATCCACCCACTCTTTGGCTAGTTTCATCCCAACACTATTTTCTGGACCCAAACTCCCTACATTTTTGCATGGTTTGCAGTCCACTTTTGAATTATGCCTGCTTAATAACATGGAACGTCCTTCTTAAGTAGTTTTCCTTTAATTGGGCTCACCTGGCAAACTAATTATCACAGGTGTCTGAGATTGACTTCAATGATCCAAAGAGCCCGGAGACACAATACCATCCATGAGTTTGACTGAGAAACAAAATATTTAATGTTTATTACACTTAATTCCAATTTGCATAATAATTTGGAACGCTGTGTAATGATGTCTATATACAGATGGGTGACAAATTAAAGGGAAAACCTGATTGGAGGAACATAATGAATACAGATGCTTTTTGGGGCATTTTCTTGGTATAGTTTTGGGTCCACTGCTAAAGATTACAAAGTTATTCAGAGTGATCACTTTTATCCCATGATGAAACATTTCTATCCGGTTGAGAGTGGCCTCTTCGAGGATGACAGCTGCCCCATCCATAAGGCACGAGGGGTGTATTAATGGTTTAATGAGTATGAAAAGTATGTGAATCATATGCTTTGAGCTTTGCAGTCATCAGATCTCAACACAATTGTATGCCAATGAAAGCCCTGCTTTCAGTCTTGCATTGTGGATTGCCACAGATATGTAATGTTTGGTTTTGAGTGGATTAGCTCTTAAACTAATTGGTTGTGTAAGAGTATTTTTCCATTTTGGATCAGATGCTCCCTTACTACAATGCACCTGACTCTGTCGACATAACCCTTCTGTTCCAGTCCTGTTCTATTAAACTGATTGTGCATGTGGCTCATGGTTGTAACATCCTTATAGGTACAAGCGGAAAGGCAGCTCTTCTCTGGGTTTGGACCCACGCTATCAGGCCATCAGCTGGGCTGAGTCCGGCTCTGAGAAGAAGAGAGTTGACAAAAGGCAGAGACCTGTCCGTTACTTCTCCTCCATCGTCCGCCAGGAGCTGAGGTCGGATGGCAAACCCGTGCTCCCCAGACCGCCATCAGAGTCCACCCCCCCCACCGCGCTACCCTTCATCCCAGTGCCTCCCTACCTGCCTGGTGAAGCTGAGGGGGGTGGCACTGCCACGGTCCAAGGCTCCTGGGTTAACCCCCTGGGGGTGTACGATGCCTCCACCTCCCTGTGGCTCCAGGGAAAGGGGAGGCCTGAGCCAAGCAAGACAGAGGAACGGCTTTCCTCTCCCAGGGACAACGCTGCCGCCCTGCTGTCTGAACGCATTGAGGACTTCAACAGGAGGCTGAGGGAAACGCCCACGGACACAGATGCATGGCTTCAGTTTGTCCACTTTCAGGTACTGAAGTCAACACTAAATCACTGACCAGTCTCTATTCTGGTCCAGTCCCTGTGTCAGGAAAATGTCTGACTTTTGCCTAGACATCATGAATACAGCTGTAATATGATTGGCTACTAGCTACCATCCCTTCCATTGAATCTAAATTACTTCCTGGTTTGTGTTACAGGACGAGTTGGCGAGTGCCCCGGGGGTGTTTGGTGACCTGTCTGAGAATGAGTCAGAGCGGCGGAAGAGGTCAGTGCGGGCCACGCTAGAGAAGAAGGTGGCCATTTTGGATCGAGCTGTGGACAGTAACCCCAGCTGTGTGGAGCTGAAGCTGGAGCGACTGCGTCTGTGCAGGGAGCTGTGGGAGCCAGCCGCCCTACTGAAGGAGTGGAAGAAGCTGGTGTTCCTGCACCCCAACAGCGCCCCCTTGTGGAAGAAGTACCTGCTTTTTGTGCAGAGCCACTTCAGCACATTCTCCGTGTCAAAGGTCAACGCAGTGTATGGCAAGTGTCTGAGCACACTCGCGGCGGTACTGGATGGGAGCATGGTGTCACACGACGCTCTGCCCGGCACTGAAGAACATATGCTAGGTAATGCTCTGAGACACAATGTGATCTACACCAGATTATGTTTTCAATTGTAGTTAGTATGAATCGGCTTAATAGACAGGAATCCTGAAACATACACTACTCACACTCATCTTTCTGGTCTTGATGCAAGCCTAACGTTGTTACGATTCATGTTTCCCCTCGTCATTGTATCCTGTTCCGCTGCTGTATTGATCTGTTGGCAGTTCATTCAGTTGTGACTGTGTGACACGATTGTAGAGGAGTTGATGAGTTGTCATTGTGTAGAAAGACGTGTTCAGGGAGAGACTGACCAAGCGCAAATGAATTATTCTGCTGTGTTCATCTAATTGTGTGTGTGTGTGTTTTCTTTTGTCTCCTTTAATTAGCTGTTGGTATGGATTTCATGCGGTTGTGTAATCCCGTAATTGAGCTTAATTGCACTGGCTAATAAGCACCTTGGTTGTGGTTTTATGTGTATCATGATGTCCCCACCAGTAAGGGTATTTATTTTAATTTACACTTTTCTCGGGGGATGTGCATTAAATGCTAGAGTACCCTTTAAGCCAACCTAAAAAAACGGTGCTATTTTTTATTAATAATTAGTGTATAACAATGTGGGTTTATCATTATTAGTTGCATTTGCAGTTGAATTTGGGGACACCACTTGAAGTATTTATTCTGTTGAGCTATTTGAATTGCTGTTTGATTTGTTCATTGCGAACAGCTGCTAGCCTGTAAATTTTGACAATATACCCGATTTGAAATGTGGGTTGAATCACTTTATTGCAACTGAATATGATCTGAAAGTGCAGATATTCAGGTGTAATTTAATTTGAGGGATTTACATTGAAATTGGGTTAACGTTGTAGGAATGACAGGAATCTTTATATATGTCCAAAATTATATGGACAATTGGCTGCTAAGCTTTTCTTTGACCATGTGAGTCATTTCCTCATTAGGTAATATGCAGTAGATGTACATCAGAGAGAGAGCAAAAACATTAGGTATGGCCAAATCAACTACGGTACACCGCGTTCCAAATTGTTATTTAAATGATATTTTACGCTGATTTTCCTAAATAGTCTGGTAAGGGGCCTACCAGCTCTCTCCCCATGACTCCAGCCCAAAACATGACTCCAGCCCAAAACATGACTCCAGCCCAAAACATGACTCCAGCCCAAAACATGACTCCAGCCCAAAACCGCAACCTCCTTGCTGACATCGCAGCGTTATTAGGACATGGTGGCCATCCACCAATCATCCACTACTCTGCCAATGGATGACGTGATGTATGTACTCTATGTATGTATGTATGTATGTATTCTGCATGATAAAAAATATAATTGGGGGCTGATATTATCTACTCAGATCTAGCCACATCTGCTTCACAGTGCTGATGGACAATGACTCGATGCATGTTGCAAAGGCAACTCAAGAAATATTTAAGACAAAGAAGTGGAATGTTCTGCAAAGGCCAAGTCAATCACCTGACCTGAATCTATTGAGCATGCATTACACTGGCTAAAGGCAAAACGCCACAACAAAAAGCAGGAACTGAAGACTGTTGAAGTAAAGGCCTGACAGTGCATCACTAGGGAGGAAACGCAGCGTCTGGTTATGTCTTAAGTGTTCCAGACTTCAGGCAGCCATTGACTGCAAATGATTTGAAACCAAATATTAAAACCCACAGTTTAATTCATGATTATGTTTGTATGTCCAAATACTTTTCAGCCCCTAACATTGGGGGGACTATCAATAAAGTGCTGTAATTCCTACAAAGTTAACCCGATTTAAATGCAAATACACTGCTGAAAGTCTGCACTTTGAACTCCTATTCATTATTCAATTTAATGTCCAATATGCTGTAGTAGACAGCTGAAATAATGGTAATTTTGAGGTAGCAGCAGCTGGATAATCCTCATAACATATACATATCTTATAAATGAACAAGTGTTTATGTGTTGCTGTAATAGAATTTAATCTTAGTTCTGCATTCTTTTCTTTATAAATTTTTTGGTGATTTTTCCAGATTTTCCTCACTTCCCAATTCCCTCTTTAATCCTGCCTTGTCGGCAGCTCCGCAACTCCTTGTACAGATCTGTGGGGGATGACCAGGGGCATGCACATGGTTCATCCAACCAGTTGATACCTGAGCCGCCGATTCTTTTTTATTTTTATTTTTTCACTGTTCACCCAACACGGAAGCCTTCACTCGGATCATGCACGGGATGATTACATTCACTGACTACACCTCCGCGACTGAATTTACAGACGCCCGATCTGAACACAAGGAGTCGCTGGAGCGCGATGTGGCAGGATAGATAATCTGATTTATCTAACCCAAATCCCGGGCAGCGCTATGCCAATTTTGCGCTGCCTTGTGCAGAAGGCCCGGAGAAAGTCAGAACCCAGGGTCAGGCTCGAATCCATGATCATCATGATGTAGACTGTCCTGCAATGCAGCGACTTAGCCCGCTACCCCACGTGGAACACCAGTTCTGCAGTCTTGCCATGTCTCTTCAATGGCTCTTTTGTGGGTTCAGATGGCTCAGTTGTTATGGAGTTAAATATATAGACGGAAGGTGGCTGGTTCAAATCCCAACTGTGCCAAATGTCGCTGTGTCCTTGAGCAAGGCACTTTTACCTTAAGTTGCTCCAGGGTTGTCCCTGTATTTATTGTAAGTCGCACTGGATAAGAGCATCTGCTAAATGACTAAAATGTAAATGTTGTAGCTGGATCTCTTATAAAAGACCAGATGTATGTCCTGATCAAGCAGGAACAGTTGCTTTTAACATATGGCTTCTGTTGTACACTTAGGCATTAAGAGAGTGGGTAATGGATGCCCCTTGTCCATACTGAGCCATGATATGAGTACTGCAGCCCTGGACCTCACCCAGCCTCCTAGACATCTCTCTTTCCATTAACCCAATGAAACTACAGTACCGTGTCTAGTTAGGCTGGCTAGCCAGTTGTCATTCTGAGCTAAAATGTCCTGCCAGATCGTTTGCTGACGATTGAAATGGATTGGATGCGGTCCAGAAACCGGTCAAGTGTAGGTGTTAATCTAATGAAAACTGTTAATGTTTAGAGGGACAGGAACGAAAGACCCACGTTTTTTATCAGTAAAACAGTCTACCACAGCTTACTGTTAACACAACAATGAGTATGTATAGTAATGTAGAATGAATATTATCTGGTGATGCCTCAGTTTCAACAATTGTATTGAACCTACTGGAATTATTTAGGTTCATATGTCACTTGCTTCAAATCAGAAATTAGCCTGGCTAATCACTTGTAGAATATTTGGTTTTGGCTTTGATAGATACAGTATTCTTTCTGATCTGCGTATTTCTCCAAAAACACTATGATGGCCACACAGTCCCTCTTGTGGCTGACTAGGAGATATTCTAGACTTTCTGCAGCTTCACATTGGATAGATAAAAACTGGACCATAGCATAGGAAAAACTGGACCATAGCATTTTGCTTGTATAGGAACATTGAGTATATCCACACATGGCTCCTTGTATTCCTCTAAAGTAGTCTTTCAATTTCCTCGACCTTTTTTCCTTTTCGAAAACGTGTGTCATACGTGGCATATTTGAAACCAGAGTGAAAACCTCAATGTGTAGGAAATTAATTCAGAAGACGACAGCCTGATAATGATTTCTTGAACAAACCGTTTGCCTGTAAGAAGCAATAGAAACCTCCTTACTGGTGAACCTGCTATGTCGTTACCTAAGGACTGTTTAGCTTTAATTCAACTGCTGCATTTTTCATTCAGGATAGATTAGCTCCATTATTACTTCACTTGTCGTCCCGTCATCCATCACGGTCTCATTGTTTTCCTCGTTCTTTCACACAAACGGATGAATGTTTGATGCTCGTTCTCCTGGGTGAAGTGAACAGGTGCTGTGTTACAGTGGATTAACTGACTAATGATATTGTGTTCTGTGTTCACTCTCCTTCTCCCAGCCATCTTCCTCCAGCAGTGTCATTTCCTCAGGCAGGCCGGCCACTCGGAGAAAGCTGTGTGTCTGTTTCAGGGCCTGCTGGACTTTACCTTCTTCAAGCCGGACACTGTGAAGGACCTACCGACCAGACAGCAGGTACAAACACACTGTCTCCCCTCTCTGAACGCACGTTTAAAAACACTGCTGGTATATGATCAATTACTGTCTGTGTTACTGTATTGGCTGTTTAGTTTATAGCCAGGGTTTACGTTAGACTGTTTTAAAGGGCTGGTGTTTGTTTCACTGGCATATAAAGCAGTGTTGGTGCCCTCTACAGAGTGCCCTTCAGGCTATGGTCTAAGCCTTGTCTTTTTACTTTAAGCTCTACATGGACACTTTGCTAACAAGGCATATAAAATGCATGACCAGGCTCTTTACCAGCCGCGTTGCATCCTTATTCATATCCAACTGATCCGTTGCTTTCTCATACAAATCCTTTTGGGCGAAGGCTCGATGAAGAAATATCAAGTTCAGTGTGAAAAAGGTTCCCCTTATCTAGAGAGGGACGCTTCCACATCGTTTTGAGAGGTTTCGAAATATTCATGGAATACTCACGCACGGAATATGAAAAAGCATTTCCGAGCTACTCTTCTCTACATGCTGAATTATGAAGCAGGCTGCACGTCTCACCACGCAGCCCCACAGGCTGTCTGTTCTGCATGCGCTGCTCATCTCCTGGGGGTGGGGGTGGGGGGGGGTTTCATACACATTTAAGTCTTACAAAGACAGAAAAACCTTACCTCCCCACAAGGTTTATGGCAGATTTCTGGCTCAAGTGGTTTATAGAAAACAGTACAGTTGGGCTTAATGTTAGAAGGGTTCTATATTGTAGACTTCTCTGTAAGGTTTATGATTCGGTGTTAGGGCCTGGTTAAGTTTAGGCATTAATGTTAGGTTTTTTGTTTAAGGGTAGGGTTAGGTCCCCGCAAAGATAGAACCAAAGTGTGTTTCCATTGATATTGCGGCAGCATCTCACAGCTCACACTCCCTCAGCAGAATTAGAGAGCGGAGACGTGCTCACGCATGTAGAACATCTCTAATGAAGGAAGGACATGCAGCTGTGTATGTGTCTGCATGGTAAACATAGCGTTAACATGCATTAACGGATTTAGATGTACAGGGTGGTAGAAATCCTCATGCTTCAACCCTATGGGCGTGTTTACCAGCGTGAAAGATGAATTTGGAAATGTTTGGTCACTGGTTGTAAACGTGGTTTTGTCAAGGGAGTCACTGAAAATGTTGTATATGTGCTGATTTATTCCCTATGTCTTCAAAACAACTCTCTTTCAAACTCGGAATTTCATAGCTAACTGAGGTATTAAAGTGATTCTACTAAAACATAATTGTGTTATTTGCAAGTTCCACATTCTAACTTTATTTGGGACATTCCAGTTTGTGTACATACATCTTTATATACACATTTGTGTTGGGATTGTATTGCATCAATAGAAACTGCCTGATCCCTGCACTCATTTGGCATAGTAAAAACACTCACAGCGAGTGAGTCATATTGTAGCTAAGTTGAATTTGCAGCAAGGAGCAGTTTTTCAAGTTTTACAATCATAAAAACCAGCATGATCTGTCCAATGTTAGTCAACCATTTCAAAACCAACAAAAGCCAGGGGATTATTGGCGTACATTAATTTTTACAAAGCAGCGTCCTTCCATGTCTCCAGTCTGCAACCACTGTGCATAGCTGATTAAAAGAATACCAAGAAAATATACTAACACACAAACGTTTTCCCATAAGTTTGAGATATTTTTTTGTGTGTTATGCAATATGTAATTTTGGCCTTGGCTTTATTGCGACAACTTAACAATTATTGAAGTTAATGTCCTGTCCTGAAATTATAACCTCTGCATAGAGAACTGTCATGAACTCATCAAATCTTTTCAAATAATTATGTATTTTGAATGTGTGCCGTCTTCACCCCTCTCCCACCAATATGGTAGCACTTGTTCAATACGTTTGTGTCAACTATCCCATTGACCTTTGCCCTCTGCGCTCCCCCAGGTCGAGTTCTTTGAGCCGTTCTGGGACAGTGGAGAGCCCCGTGTTGGAGAGAGGGGAGCCAGAGGATGGAGGGCCTGGATGAACCAGCAGGAGAGGGGGGGCTGGCTTCAAAACAGTGAACCAGGTCAACATTTTCACAGATTATGCTACAACCTGTGCTAACACTTAGCATAACGTTGCTTTTACTCCTTTATTGTAACATGTAATTTTACTAGTAACAGCAAAGTAGGGACATACAGATTGATCGATGCATGTCCCCCAATTAACGTTTAAAATAGTACATCTTTCCACAGGACCCTAAAACAGTCAATCATAGAATCAATTGACTCTACCGTTATGAATAATTTGTGCACTAACATTTTTGCTAAGGTAATTCTTTTCCACCTTTATAAAATACAGAATATTTACTAATGGAATCCTCTTGTTCAGTCTGGAACTAAGATTGCTACTGCGTTGACAGATATCGATCATTCATTTTTCAGTCACTTTGCATTCCAAACAACCTCAGGCATTATTAGTCTCATAAAAAAGGTCATCATATCCTCCATCTTACACAAACCATTCACATGGGTATATGTACACACTAGGCATTCCTGTTCGTCCACACTGACTTTCACATGCTTGTAAAAAGATCAGGCTTTACTAGTTAAGTGTCAACCAGTGAGAATTGCCAGTTTATTATTATCCAACACATTGTGTGTTTTAACCGAACAAAAGTAGCCATTAGATATTATTTATATATTCATTGTAGCCATTAGCGCTTATGTAAAATCTGTTTTTAAATATGAATATGAACAGATGACTTAAAAAGTGAACTAGTGTACATCATTACTATTATATAATCGAATTGCGCTGAATCGGTTTATATTACAACATAATATCACAGAGAAAGACGCACATCGCTAAAGCTTAGTGTTTGCAGTTGACCATGTTGGCATTGGAAGTCACAGTGTGATAATGTTGACGATTACAACATGTGTGACAGATGATGATGAAGATGATGATCAGGATGAATCGGAAGTGAAGGACGCAACCTGGCCCAAGTGGAGGATCTGGTTGGATGTGGAGACGTCACGCGAGGCTTTCCATTGGCTGCCGTGGAGACCGGACAAGACCAAGGGCCAATCAGTGGAAGACTGTGAGGACCCAGATCGACAGGTATGTGCATTTCCATGTTTGTGGGGCATCGTGGAAAAGATGAGCAGGTTTTGAATAAGATGTTTTGGTACTTGGTGGAGCTCATAATGCTCCTGACTTGTAAAGGAGCTCTAGGACCCGTGGAAATAACTGCACCACAACATCAACAATGTTTTGCAACAAAATGTGCTTCTTTTTTGGACATGTACGTTAGCCTTTAAATGCTGAACTCACTGCTGGTATGCATGGATAAATAGCTCTTTATATTAATCTTACCAAATCAAACAAGCTTTTTATATATATTTCATTTGATACGTGGATACAATGCAATGTGCTTCTAAGTAAATAAGTAGATGAAGAAGTACAAATAAAAAAAAAAAGGGTAAGGCTTACCGAAAGGAGTAAAATACAAAAAATCCCCCTGGGGAAAGGAACAAAACATTTTAAGAGCTCTTTTCAAAATGTCTACAGTTTGTCCCCCCTCGGGTTCTCAGGCGGGCTGTTCCAAAGGTGGGGGCATACCAGCTAAAAGCCACCTCTCCATAGCTCTTAGATCTCGGGACAGTTGAAAGGCCAGCGCCAGAGGATCTAATGGACCTACATGATACATCATTTAAAAGCATTTCCTACATGTATTAGGGTGCACCCTTATGTAGTGATTTATAAACTACACTGAGAATCTTAAATTTAAAACTCACAATATTTCATTGGTTACTTGTATTTTTTTAAAGTGTAATGTGTGTCTGGTCTACACCGAAGAGTATTGCAGAAGTCAATCCTGCTTGTAACAACAGCATATATGAGTCTCTATATCAGATTGTGACATAAACATTCGCACTGAGGCAATTTTCCAGATGTGATAAAACACTGTTTTGGTCACATTTTTAACACTCAGTTCACAATCTGTAATCACACCTAGGTTTATTAACAGGTGTTTGATTTCGAGTGCACATGAATTCTCTTTGCTTCGGTTCCAACAGTGAACACCTCTGTCTCGTCTTGATTCAGCCCGAGGACGTTATGAGCCATCCAGATATTTAAATGAATAATAATAATCATACATGAACCTTATATAAACTGAAAACTAACAGACCCCAAATCAAATCTTGTGGCGGGCCACAGGCAGTATTGACTGTCTTACTGATCATCACCAAAGATGACAAAGAACTCCATTTAAATAGGTCCTGAACCAGTTTAAAACTGGACCAGAGATACGAACCCAATTCCGTAAACAATAGCTTGCAGTCAAAAACCTTTTTAAGGAAGGAAGTGGGGAATGGGGTTAGATTAAAAAAGGCAGGTACAAGGCTTAAGTTTTGAGACCTTTTTCCCGGGAATGTCTGTTCGATGGAAAGTGGAGACAATTTGTCAATGTGACAGAGTCACTGCCTTGTAGCACAACTGCAAAACAGTGCCAGGGTTTGTATCTTAGACGAGGATTGGCACAGCACCACTCAGTAGCACGATGAGGGCACCCTACATCTAGCGATTACTTGTGTAGATTGGGCGCCTGTAAATTCAATCATGGTTGTGTAGCTGAATGTTCAGCCTTCCAAGCTTTTGTCCACTAAAGTCGTCTTTGTTGAATGAACAGTGTGACGAGAGTAGGACTGTCATGGAGGAAGCAAACATTACGCACGTGATGAGGAGAATTGGTTATGAACAATTGGGAGGTGAGAAAAATAGGTGTAACCCCACCTCAAAAAATTATTTTTCTTATGGTAATACCCAGCCTAAGATGACTGATAGTATCTCTAAAATATTGTGCAAATCCATCACATTTAGATAAGTAGTTCACCGGTTTGTGGCGGACCAATAATTGAAAAAAGCACACATGAATAATTCTGATTGTTAATCAAAAAAAGAGAATGTTTGGTATTGGTAAATGCCATATTATAGATATCTCTTTGCTCTTTCAGAATATCAAAGTTTACCTGGAACTTTGACTTTCTCCACTTTTGCTTGGCCTTTCTGCAATTCCTTTTAAATTTTTTAGTTTCATCATTAGTGCATGAAGTTCTTAATTTGGATGGAGGCTTTTTCAACTGGAGTTATGGTGTCAATGATAGCCAGTAAAGTGTTAAACCAAAAATAATTTTGCTTGGGTTGAGAACATTGTTCAAAATAGAGGCTGAAGTAGGAAAACTGTAGTCAGATGGGGAGGCTTCATTACTGGGGAGTAGGGCTGGGCGATAAAACGATAACGATATGTCTCGCGATCTTCGTCGGAAGAAACCAGGGGTTGCAAAGCAGTTTCGGTTGCATCAAAAAAGGCACTTACTCTCTGGTAACCTAGCAACGTAGCGAGTGACACGCTAACAGACAATCATTTAACAGTATGAAGTTTGGTTGCGCAACATTATTGTCTCGTGAGTCGTGTTGGATTCTTCAGTAACTGAAACTGAAACTGATAAGTGGAAAATGAGTGCCGCAGCGTTTTTTTAATTTTTAATTTTTTTTTACCAATGTCGTCTGCAAATTACGCAAAACCGTCGTCCCCACCAAGACTGGTAATATCACAAACTTGTTTTCCCCACCTTCTCAGGTTTCTCTGTTTATATTTAACACTTTGCAATATTTTATTACACTTTATTAAGCATTTCTTAAGTATTCTAATTTTGCACTTTAGTGTAACAGATAATTGTTGAGTGTTCATTGTGATTTTAGACTTATGTTTACATTTTAATTATTTGAGTGTTTTCAATGGTTGTGTTGACATTTCTTCCTTTATAACTGAGGGGATTATAATCAGTGGAAGGTTAAATTTAAAATAAAAACGTTTAAATTGAATATGTTTTTCCTGCTCCTTATTTTAAATAGTTCATAAAAAAGATAAATAATTATCGATATCGACCGATATGAAACACTTATATCGTGATAGAATTATCAGCCATATCGCGCAGCCCTACTGGGGAGGCTTCGTTACTGGGGAGGCTTCGTTGCTGGGGAGGCTTCGTTGCTGGGGAGGCTTCGTTGCTGGGGAGGCTTCGTTGCTGGGGAGGCTTCGTTGCTGGGGAGGCTTCGTTGCTGGGGAGGCTTCGCTGCTGGGGAGGCTTCGCTACTGGGGAGGTTTCGCTACTGGGGAGGTTTCGCTACTGAGGAGGTTTCGCTACTGGGGAGGTTTCGCTACTGGGGAGGTTTCGCTACTGGGGAGGTTTCGCTACTGGGGAGGTTTCGCTACTGGGGAGGTTTCGCTACTGGGGAGGTTTCGCTACTGGGGAGGTTTCGCTACTGGGGAGGTTTCGCTACTGAAGTTAAAGTTGCAATCAACTGTGGTCTTAGTAATGAGGTCATTAGCGAGAAAGGTCTTACATGTGATGGCTTTAACATTTAGGAGTTCCATATTTAATCAGTGCCTCTGAGGCATTGCCCTCAAAGGACTTTAAAGAAGAACTTCACAGCTTAAAAATCACAATGACATGATCAATGAGGTCGGAACTCTTCAATGACAATTTTCTTTCTAACACCACCATTTACCAGTTTCAGTAACGCAGGTATTTGGATTCCAGCGTGAAGTGGGGCATGAACCCTGCATTCTGACTACCTGCGCCATGATATTTTTAAAGGGTCCTTACACTGTATTAGTAGCATTTCTGTACATTTTTCAGTTAGAACAAAGCAGCGAGAAGAGTTGGAATATGACCCGCTGGGCTGTGCACACTTGGCATTGGACCTATTTAAAAAGCTTGCAGTTTGGAGCATTCAAGGCAACGGGTGGTTTGGACACCTAATGTGTCGGGGCCCAAAGAGAGAGACGTGTCTGTGAGGAGTGAGTTTTGCAGCTGTGAGGAGTGAGTCTAATGCCACTGGATGTCACATGCATTAGAAAGCGTGTCCCGGAGTGTCTGGGACATCTGGTTTGATTGTGACACTTTCTATAGCAGATGTGATTTAATTTTGTCCATTAGAAGTAAATGTTGTGCACTGTGTAAGGCAGCTTCAAGTATTTAAGGGTGCTAATAATCTTTACACATGTTTTTTAAAAAGTATTTACCTGTTGAACCTGCACTATGTAACCTTTTCGAAAACTACAAAAAATAACAATGTTTCAGGACTAGTAAAGGTTAGGAACTAGCATATTGGAACCAGGGGTTTAAAACATCAACTTAAATAATACAAAATACAGAAGATAGTAGAATGCCTATTATAGACAAAATAATGTGTATTTTCGGAATTTGGTTATATTGTCCCTGTACAGTCGTGTTCAAACTTTTTTGAGAATTACACACTAATTTTCACAGTCTGCTGCTTCAGTGTTGATGATGGCAATTTACATATACTCCAGAATGTCATAAAGAGTGATCAGATGAATTGCAATGAATTGCAAAGTCCCTCTTTGCCATGAAAATGAACTTAATCCCCCCAAACACATTTCAGCCCTGCCACAAAAGGACCAGCTGCCATTATGTCAGTGATTGTCTCGTTAACACTGGTGAGAGTGTTGACAAGAACAATGCTGGAGATCACTCTGTCATGCTGATTGAGTTAGAATAACAGACTGGAAGCTTTAAAAGGAGGGTGGTGCTTGAAATCATTGTTCTTCCTCTGTCAACCACGGTTACCTGCAAGGAAACACATGCCGTCATCATTGATTTGCATAAACGGACTTCGCAGACAAGGATATTGCTGCTAGTGAGATTGCACCTAAATCAAACATTTATCGGATCCTCTGAAAGCGAATTCTCCCAACCATCCAAGAACAGTTTGGTGATGAACAATGCCTTTTCCAGCATGATGGAGCACTTTGTCATCAGTCTAAAGTGATAACTAAGTGGCTCAGGGAACAAAAATCTAAAACTTGTGTCCATGGCCAGGAAACTCCTCAGACCTTAATCACATTGAGAACTTGTGGTCGATCCTCAAGAGGTAGGTGGACAAACAAAACCCCACATATTCTGACCAGGTGCGGTTCTAGCAGGAGGGCAAACACATTCGCCTGGCAGCACTGTTATGTCGATAACACATACTCTGATTTGTTCTTTCAGAATAATAGCGCTTGTTTTAATTTCAATAATGATTGTGAAGTCATTACAAAGCTAGTGAATTGTAACCAAATGCAATGTATTGTTTGTAAAGAAACACAAGTATTCATTATAACATTTAACATGTTTTCAATTACAACGTCTAACATACATTGTACACAGAATGTGGTTGAATATATTGTCAGTGTCTCATGTGAAAACACGATTACATTTGAAAAACATTCACTAGAGTCTGTTTTATCCAACAATAGACTAATAAAAGCAACACATGAACATAGACCCTGTATCTATGCAATGAATTTATGATTATGATTATTGTAATGAATTATGAGCGCTATCATTCTGAAAGGACAAATCAGAGTTTGTGTTGCCGACATAACATGGTGTTGCCAGGCGAACGTGTTTGCCCCCCTGCTAGAACTGGGCCTGATTCTGACTAAACTCCAAGCATTGATCATGTAATAATGGGCTGCCATCAGGCAGGATGTGGCCCAGAAGTTAATTGACAGCATGCCAGGGCAGATTGCAGAGGTCTTGAAAAAGAAGGGTCAACACTGCAAATATTGCCTCCTTGCATAAACTGAATGTAATTGTCAATAAAAGCCTTTGACACTTGAGATAATTACAAATGCTTGTAATTATACTTCAGTATACCATAGTAAATACTGACAAAAAGATCTAAGAAGCAAACTATGTGGAGACCAATACTTCATTCATCGTCATTCTCAGATCTTTTGACCACGACTGTATTATACCTGTGTTCAGTAAAAACATTTACATATAAAAAATAATTTTGAAGATCTACATAAAATTCAGGTCGACAGGACAAATGAATGGAACGTTACATAGTGCAGCTTTCCAAAAAAAATGTCAGCATTACTTTTCCTGGCTTTGCTTTGTAGTTCTTACTGTGCATGTGTGCATACTTTTTCTAGGTCCTGTTTGATGACATTGGTCCATCTATGATCCGGTTGGTTCGCCCAGACCTGCAGCTGCATTTTCTGCTGTCCTTTCTGCACTTCCTGGGTCTTCCTTTGGACACAACGTGTTACAGCGCCCCCTCTTGGAGTCTGCTTCTGGATGACATGGCTATGCTGGGAGATCTTCACCACCAAGACTGTCCTCTGACCTCATATGACCTTCCGGTCCCTAGCGTCAGCCCTGTGGGTCACATGACCTTTCTTTATGGTGCTAGAAAGGGGGCAGGGCTTTGTAAGCAGGGGGAGGAGTTTCTGGACAACATGTTCCAGATGGTTCTGCCTCTGCTGTCTACTCAGGAGAGAGCTGTGCTTTCACTGCATTGGATCCAGTATGAGAAGCTCAAGGTAAACTAACTGGCTTCTACTTTGATTCACACTGCCTGTCTACAACAAAATCACTTGATTCAGTCTGGCTTGGTTAGATTAATTTATAAATGCAGCATTATTAGAATTTGTCAATCACAGGGGTCCGAGTGGCATATTTGGCTAAGTAGCTGCATGGCAGGACAGACAACATCATGGTAGTTAGTGGTTCGAGACTGATTATGGGTTCTCTGACTTTCCCCGGGCTTTCAGCACGAGGCAGCACAAATTGGCATAGCGCTGCCTGGGATTTGGAATAGATAAATCGAATTATCTACCTTGCCACGTCGCTCTCCAGTGACCCCCTTGTGTGCGCCACTCATCATACTGCATCTTTCCAAGGATTTGCAGAGCTGCAGGCACATTGAAAATGGCAAATTAATGCAAAGTGCAATCTAACAGGTCGAAGTCGGTTACATGGGTTCGCATTTCCTTACCGCTGCCACTTGTAGAATTATATTGCTATGTTTGTATAGGTTTTTATTTTCTATTTTCTCGTTCGCTACTAAGATTCTCCCACTAATGTTTGTTGTGTGGTGTTTTCTCCTCTCTCTGTAACATAAAGGTGCTAAAGTGTGTGCGTGGCCGGAACAAGAAGCGTTTGAAGTCCCAGGGCAAGAGGAGCAAGCGCCTGGCCAAGCGCCTGCTGAAGGAGCCAGAGAACCGTAGTGGGCTCACCCTGTGGAGGGAGTATGCCCACCTGGAGTGGCTGCTGGGGAATCTGGAGGAGGCCCGCAAAGTCTTCGATACAGCCTTGGGCATGGGTCTGACAGGGGGGCTGGCAAACCCTGCTTTGTGTGACCTGTGCCTGCTCTACGCTCAGCTGGAGGTGGAGGAGACCCAGCGGGAGGGATCGGGAGAAAGAGGGCTAGGGGCAAAGGTCATGTCTTCCCTTGCAGTTTACATCCTCACTAAGTTAGCGGAGGGCACTTCCTATACCCCGTTCTCAGGACAGTTGTCTCCGGTGGCTGTTCTGAAGGCCAGGAAAGCCTATGAGCAGGCTGTGGTGAACTCTCTACCTGGGCTGCAGGACGGGGCCTCAGGCCAAGGACACAGCAGGACGCCCAGGCGGGTCAAAGGTCTGGTGGGGTGTTACGCCCTGTTCCAGTACCTGACTGTGGGGATTGAGGCTGCTGACGCTGTGTACTGCCTGGCAAGGGAGAGGCTGGAGCAATGGCCAAGTAGCAAAGCCCAGGAAGACACTAGCAGTGAGCTCACACGGACACACTCCGCTGCAGAGGGTGAGGCTCTGGCCATCCAGCAGGCGGCGCTGATGCGCTACCATACCAGCACCAGCGTGTATCCACTCCGCCACCTCAGGCTGGTGCTCACGTCGGCACTGGCCTGCTTCCCCGCTAGCGCCCCTCTGTGGCAGCTGTATGTGCAGGTGGAGAACCGCTACCACAGCGCTGGCAGGGCTCGCCGCTTCTTCCACAGTGTGACCAAGCTTAGCACAAGTGTCGTGCCACGCCTGTTCGCCATCAGCGCAGAGCAGCAGAGGAAACAGTTGGTGGACTCTGTTCAGAGGTGAGGACCGAGTGGGTGTGATAATTCAATGATAAAAAATAATAATTTAAAGATCTTGTAATCATCTGTAGTAGCTCTGGAAGTTGTTTTGTTAACTGACGGTTGTCTGATGAGTTGCTTTATTCTTTTTGGCAGGACTGGTTCCTATGGAGACACCCTTACCGCCCTGCCAGAGAACGGGCTGAGTAACCGTATCCGCACACTGTTTGAGAATGCTATAGCAACAGAGCATGGGGTACACTGTCCATTGCTATGGAGGATGTACATGAACTTCCTGGTAAGACGCATATTTCCCGTTACAGTGGTCATATACTCCTCTGTCCAGGCGACTCAGAATTTAACATGAATTGAAGCAGTCAAAATCTGCCGCTATAGTGATTTACACAGGCAGTGATTTTAGAAATGTAAAAGTATGCAATTTATATAGTGTCATATACATATAGTCCAAAATGTGCTTCCCCAAAATATACATATAGGAAGTTACATAATTTATTAAGTGTTGCAAAGAGGTTTGCTGTTCTATCCCCTCTCGCTTCAGTCATTCATCATAAATAATCATGTGATTTAGTGAGAGTTGAGTATTTCACTAAATCCACACCGCCTTCATTCCATACTGTCACACACCAACCTCTGTGTACCAGCATTTAGAGCCCGATGGTGTGGTTACAGTTATTGGCACCTCAGGCTTCCAACAGCCAAGTGATGGTCTTGAAGGTTTGCAAGTACGGTCTGAGCTGACATCTGTGGGCTTGTTGTGTGTCTGTAGGCATCAGAACGAAAGGTAGAGATGGGCAAAGGGATCTTCTACAAGGCTCTCCAGGACATCCCGTGGGCGAAGGTATGTACAGTGACCATGAAAGTTGCTCTTTGTTGCGTTTGACCAGAACGTGACATTGTTTTGGGGGTGTGTGCTTGCTCATGTGTGGCTCCCCCCAACCCCAGGGTTTGTACATGGACGCGGTGCAGCTCTTCCCTGGGCATGTGCAGGAGTTCCTGGACCTGATGACGGAGAAGGAGCTCAGACTGAGGGTTCCCATGGAGGAGGTGGACATCCTGCTGGAAGACTGAGGCCCTGAAGCCCTCCCACAATGTACTGGGGCCTGCCTCCCTTCTACAGTCTACTGTTGAGTCCTAGAAGCTGTGCACTGACTAATAGAAGTGTCCATGAAAATATTGTATTTAACATTAATTATTTTCTACAAATTATATATATACTGATGGATTGCGCATCTCTTTTTGTCAAAGACTACAAATAGATTACTGTGATTATTTGAAATAAATGTTTTATTCTTTTCATTCAGCTCTTGACTATTCAGCTAACACGACCCTGAGTGATGCTTGTGTGCATTTACCATGTTGATGATCAATCAATGAAATGTAAAAAAGCAAGGGCTTTATCAAATACATCAGGCCGTCACAAAATCATGTGACAGATACCCGGCCTAAAACCCCAAAGATCAAGCAAAAAGTGATGTACATTGGCTAGGAAAAATTCTATGTGGAACCTAGGAAGAAACCTAGAGAGAGGCCAGATTCAAAGGGGTGGCCAGTCCTCTTCTGGCTGTACTGGGTGGGGGATCTGAAGGTACACAACCAATTGTATTAAGGCCACACTGTTTATCAGTGTTCAATTAGTGTAGGAATGGACGGGTAGTAATGAGTCTTTGTGTAGCATCAACACAATTCGGTTGTCTCGGGCAGGGACTCTCGGACTGGTTTTGCAGGTTCTGGCCACAGACAATTGCTCTCTCCTTATCCTTCCGGACTGATTCTTCTTCAGTTTTGCTAGTGTCATTGGCCCTCATTTATGAAACGTGCGTACGACCTAAAACAGGCGTACGACGGGCGTACGGCGATTCTTACGCAAAGCAAGGGATTTATCAATTTGAACGTGATCGTAGGCTGCGATAAAATCTCACGTCTGGTCTGACTTCGTGTACGCAAATTCTATAGTGTGACTAGCCGTGTTCATGGTATAACCACCTTGTT
>JACXGM010001560.1:0-53639 GCA_016801145.1 Umbra pygmaea
CCTAAACAACGATCAATATTAACCAAATTTCTCTCTCATATTGCTCATCATAACCACTGAAAATTATAAAAACAACTAACCCAAATTCCAATTATTTTATATATTTTTTATTTTGCTGATCCGAAAAATGATCCGATCCGTGACTCTGATCCGAAAACCGATCCGATCCGTGAGTTTCATGATCCGTTGCACCCCTATTGCATAGGTAGTGTCCATGTTCATGTTTTGCTAAAATTAGTATTCTTTTTGAATAAAACAGACTCTATTGTATGTTTTTCAAATGTAATTGTGTTTTCACATGAGACACTGACAATATATTCAATCAAATTGTGTGTAAAATACAATTGCATTTGTTTATAATTCACAGGCTGTGTAGTGAATTAACATTGATTATTGCAAAGAATCAAAACAAACGCTATTGTTTTGAAAGAAGAAACGAATATCCAGGTTCACATTGCTGGTATAATAACGCGAGGGGCTTCAGTTGCTTGTCAATATACATTTTCACCAGTAGATGGGAGCAGATCTAACACAATGCAGCTTTAAGCTTCATTCGCCTGTAGGTTGGGATAAAAAAAAACATTTCACATTTTTGCATTTGGCATCATAGTACTGACCTGTGTACTACACTAGAGGTCGGCTTATTAATCGGACTGGCCGATGAATTATGGCAGATTATGAGTTTTCAAAATAATTATTAACCGATTATGGCCAATACTTTTTCTGGAGAGAAATCACTTCCTCTAGTGTTATAATTAGATAGCAAATCACGTGGAAACTGCGTGCAGCCAGCACATCTGTTGTGAGCTACAGTCCACCTGTCCCAAGCTGCAGCATTAAGTCTGGAGGAAATAGTGATTGCTGAGAAGCCATGGTAAGTTTATGTATAGCATGAAAGGGGATCAATTAATATCAGTCACATATAATCACTTGTTAGCTTCACATAGTTAATATTAGTCTAGAATAGTGGGTAGGGGTTCACTGCTTTCCTTACGACAGAACTGTTCACATTTTCTATTAACCAAAACTTTTATCTGTTCTGTTTTCCTTGAGGCTTTCAGGGAAAAATGACCCTTTTAAAATGAAAAACTGCTGTACAAGCGTTAATTAATCATCAGATCAGCCAACAGTAGATCAGAATCGGGTACTGGCACAAACGAGTGCTGGGTTAATTAATATGCACAGTCATTGCGCACAAATAACTTAAAAAAAAACGATGCCTATTCAAAAAGATACACAGGAGATTGTTTTTTTTACTTCCACATTTAATTAAAAGGCATTGATGTTAGCAGGGAATATACACTCACCTAAAAGATAATTAGGAACACCATACTAATACTGTGTTTTTTAGTACAGTGAACTCATTGTCATGTTCAGGAAGCCAATTTGAAATGATTTGAGCTTTGTGACATGGTGCATTATCCTGCTGGAAGTAGCCGTCAGAGGATGGGTACATGGTGGCCATAAAGGGATGGACATGGTCAGAAACAATGCTCAGGCAGGCCGTGGCATTTAAACAATGCCCAATTGGCACTAAGGGGCCTAAAGTGTGCCAAGAAAACATCCCCCACACCATTACACCACCACCACCAGCCTGCACAATGGTAACAAGGCATGATGGATCCATGTTCTCATTCTGTTTACGCCAAATTCTGACTCTACCATCTGAATGTCTCAACAGAAATCGAGACTCATCAGACCAGGCAACATTTTTCCTGTCTTCAACTGTCCAATTTTGGTGAGCTCTTGCAAATTGTAGCCTCTTTTTCCTATTTGTATTGGAGATGAGTGGTACCCCGTGGGGTCTTCTGCTGTTGTAGCCCATCCGCCTCAAAGTTGTGCGTGTTGTGGCTTCACAAATGCTTTGCTGCATACCTCGGTTGTAACGAGTGCTTTTCACACCATTCATTGTAAACCCTAGAAATGGTTGTGCGTGAAAATCCCAGTAACTGAGCAGATTGTAAAATACTCAGACCGGCCCGTCTGGCACCAACAACCAAGCCACGCTCAAAATTGCTTAAATCACCTTTCCCATTCTGACATTCAGTTTGGAGTTCAGGAGATTGTCTTGACCAGGACCACACTCCTAAATGCATTGAAGCAACTGCCATGTGATTGGTTGAGTATATAATTGCATTAATGAGATATTGAACGGGTGTTCCTAATAATCCTTTAGGTGAGTGTACGTCGCTAGTCCGATTCCTCTCGCAAGAGAATAATTCTGTAATTAAAGATCATGTTTCTCAGTTACTGCTTTTGTTATATTTATATTCATTGTCGTATTTGTATATTGATTTTGAAACCAGATATAGGCATATTTATCAAGTGCTTCTGGAAATTACGTCGGATATCTGTACTCCCGTTGTGCAGCACCAAATCCGATTGGTTAATAAAAGGACAACTATCAAAATGCACAGGCTAAATGTTTTTTGAGGCAAAACCCAAGGGTTTGTTTTACAAAACAGATTTAATAGGCGAAGTTCAAATCGTAGTACAAATTGTACTATGCCTTTTTGTTGGAACAAATTTTTATAATTTGATACATTTATTTGAGATTTGAAACTATTTTGTTTATTATATTAAGAAGTTATATTAAAAGTTTATTGTTCTCTCAGTATTTTTGTAATGTAATTATTTCCCCCCAAAAAATCATAATAATCGGTCGATTAATCAGTTTCTGCTTTTTTGGTCTTCCAATAATCGTTAATCGGTATCAGCCTTGAAAAATTTACCTCTTTACTACACTGTTACAATACGAGGGCTGAAAGCACAGATGTAGAGTAGGTGTAACTCACATTGTTATCCCCTGTGGTGCGTGCTCTCATGGGCCCTCGGTGGTCAGAACCATTCACCACATCTCCACGCACCTCGAACTGTGTCTACGAGGACGTACAAAGGCGACAAAGGATTAAAACATTCTTAATAGAAAATATCTGCTGTAACATTGTCATCTGAAAAGCAAAAAGAAAATGACCAAGATAAAAAAAAATTACAAACATCTTCCATCAATAGATTTAAGACTTTAACTCAACGGGAAACAATTTCTCTTTGAATGTTATGGAAATGTAATCTGCACATGGAATATTAAAATGACATTCAAAAGGCGAACGTACCTCACTTAACACTTTTCCTTGTTTGAAGGATTCCAAAATCCCTGGAGAGTAAAGGAAGCAAAAAAATTTTATACATCACCCCCTCAGGTCACGCATTACATCACCCTCACCGCCCCATCCCCTATTCGCTGTGGCTTCACATTCACATTGCTTGGTCCAAATCTGTCTGTGTCACAGGGACCGAATATTAACACCGGTAAAACACTGGACTCACACAGGAAGCTCACTACCCACTTCCTGCCAGCGATTCCCAGGAAGTACTTCAGCGTGCGCTCACACACCAGATCCCCATCTGCAACAACATGGGTAAAGATTAAATGGGAAAACAAATACCCCTCTAACGTAGCATTCAACTATACACCAACACTTCCTGAATTTCGTTTGTTTTGTCGCTGTGTACGATTAGGGAAGGTGTGATTTGATTAGATGGAAATATTTTTAGGTGACAATAAGATCTGATAATTAACTGGATCTGGAGCGGTAGATGACGCAGGCAGCACACGCAGCCGTGTTCTTTTAGTTACAGCGCAGTATGATTCACCAGTCTGTGGGGAACGGAATGCTTGACAGCATGTGATCCATGACGTGTCACAAAGTCTGAAGTGACACCTACATGACGTTTCCCTGGATGTCAAGTAGGCCAATGTTGACAGTGCAGTGTAGACAGCTGACCCAGGAGGCAACAGAAAGACAATGCTAAGAATGACTCAAACTGAACCCGTTACTGACACTCAACGCAAAATAAAGCAAACCAGATTTCCTACAGAATTTCTGAAAGACAGCCCACGAGGGTGTTCACGGGTCGTTGCACATTTCCCATCGAACGTAAAGCAAACAATAAAAACTAAAGGACAACTTCTAGATTAGGATAGGGAGTAATAAAGAACCCTAAACCAAAACGAATAATTCAGGCTTTGTGTGGCTACGTAAAGTGGTTGAATGGATCATTTCACCCCAGCTAATGAGAGGTTAAACCCACCCTCTCCAACGGATTCATTTAGCTAGCAGGTTTTAAATATCAGCCGGGTCGGCACGTGTTACGGAGAATGTGTTTCACAAGGTGACTTCAATAAGTGTTAATGTCTGACATTTAAAACTGAGAGAAAACAAAAAAGCCTGTAAGATCACACAAAGGAGTATGAGCGCCACGTCTCACTGGATCTTGGATCTCTAAAAGCCTCTGTGATCACTGTTGAATGTCAGTTGCATGGTTTGAGCAAGAGTGACCAATCTGCAAACAAAGCAGATTATTTTTGTTATATATACTTATCCAGAGTGACATACAGTAAGTACAGGTACATCCCCCTGGAGCAACTTAGGGTAAAGTACATTGGTCAAGGGCACAAAGACATTTTCACACTCGGGAATTGAACTTTCAACTTTCTGACTACAAGTCTAAGCCATTTGACGTTGAGGTAGTGCCTCTTGCTACCGGTCCTTTTTCTTCCAATTGGTTCATAATTTACACTACGCAGGTGTGGATATTCTGGTGGTGTCTAATGACCATGAAGAAACTCTTTTTCAGACAAAGTCTCTAACGCTCTCCAACCTTTCAACAGCCCCAAAGATCAAGAGCCTGAACACTTTCCTTTGGCGGTTGCCAGGGCAACGGCTACCATAAACGTGGCTTCCTTAACAGTCTCTTCAGCTAATGTGGTACTTTGGAGGAGGCGGCTTTGAAATCAAAAGAATCCATCAGGGAGCGCAATTAAGGATGGAGGAGAATGTGTGTGTGTGTGTGTGTGTGTGTGTGCATATCATTGAGCGTTAACACAGTGACCTTTGCAATGTTTGGTCCAATTTAAATCTAAATTTAATTTGTGGATTGAAATAAAGCATTTCAAACATGTGACCAAGGTTCCACATGGCATAGTGGGCTAAGCATAACAATGTCACGGTGGCCAGGGTTAGATCCTGGTCACGGCATTACCGAACATGGCCACTAACCTGTGCTCATAACGATGTGCGTCGTCTCGGATGTCACCTGTGAACTCACACTGCCTCCCATCTGCTTTGCAAACTTCTTCAGCATTGACTGAAAAGGTGAAAATAAATCTGTCACCAACGAGCAAACCAAAGACTTGAAACGTTTACATTTGACCAGTAAACTGCCAGAATTGCCACCCTTCTGGGTAAAACAAATGATGAAAGATGTATTTTAGAACCTTACTGTGGCCATATGTTGAATAATGACGAAAACATTGAGATTTGACTGTCAGTCAAGTCAATTAACAAAGTTATTGAAAAATAATGCTGGGGTGAATTAGGTTATTTCTCCATGACTATTGGTGAATCCACTAAAACATACTCATTAAACTTAAAAAAAAACATGAAAAAGTATATTTTAATGAACATAGTTTAAAGAAAAATTGTTATTTAAGTATAAATTACAGAAGTATGAAAATGAATTAGTCAATACATTGGTAAATTACTTAGTAATTACTTAGTAATAGTAGCTACTAGCTACCCTATAGAAAAGTATAAAAAAGCACAAACAGGTACAATCATAATATTACTTGACTACTGCTGGATATCAATAACAAAAGGAAGATTAGTGTAAATACTACATAGTACACAAATAAAAAGTAAATACTAAAACCTACACAGATCAATAATTTCCACATTAACACCAAGGTCTCAAATTAACATGTACCTGTTCAGGTGCCTTGAGTCCTGACCCTACCAGCACCAACTTCTCCACAGGTTCACACAGCAGAGCTTGTGTTACTAGATGTGTGTTGGCAGGCTGGATGACCCTACAGGTGTCCTTGACTTCCAGCCCAGCTGATGAAGGGTTATTGGCTCCGCTGCCCCTTGTGACCCTTAACGAGACCTGGTTGGGTGAGTCTTTTAGCTTGCTGCTTCTTAGACTTCGCCCTGACCGTCTGTCAAACCGCTCCGCTGACAAATACAATACATTTATGTACAAGACGAAAACATTTTATCAATCCGAGCAATGAACCAATAACCTGGAAAACTATGCAAGTTCATGACATCACACAAACACTCTCAAACAAAGAAACTAGGGCATTTTAAAACTGTTTATCTTTTCTCCTCAACTCCTCAAAACTAATTAAAACAAGGCATCAGTAAACATGCTGTCCCCCTCTTTTGCTGTACATGGGAAAATGCAATTACATCTTCTTGAGTTGTATACAAACAGAATTGTATAAAGGTAAACTAGTGTAATTTTGAAAGAACGGTACATTTTTATACAAACAGAATAACAGCACCAGCTCAAAACCTTTGGATGCAGACCCAGCTTCTATGCTACGCAGCAGCAGCTTGGTGCTGCCAGCAAATCTTTCTCCCTTCCCAAATGGACATGTCTGATTTCTCCCTTCCCAAATGGACATGTCTGATTTCTCCCTTCCAAAATGGACATGTCTGATTTCCCACCAGCCCTTCCTTGTCAAAACCTCTGCAAATCCTTGGACAAACGCGGAATAACGAAGGGCGCTCATGGTTCATCCAATCACATGTCGCCGAGCCGCCGATTCTTTTTGCACTGCTCATCCAACATGGAAGCCTTTAGTCAGATCATGCACGGGATGATTACGCTCACCAATTATACCTCTGTGATTGAACTTACAGGTGCCCGATACGCACACAAAAGGTCGCTGGACAGCAATGTGGCAAGCAGTGTTGGGTAAAGTTACTTTTACGATTACTTTTCAGTTAATTGTTGAGTTCACAAGTTTTGGGAAGTCCCTAATTAACACAAAATTATCAGCTAAATGGAAATCATATCTTAACAGTGACCTATAAAACAAATAGAAAGAGTAAAGAAAATATTAATCATGGTCACCAGTAAGACATGAACTCCATTTACCTGATCATTTTGTCTTAATTAGGGACTTCCCAAAACTTGTGAACTCAACAAGTAACTGAAAAGTAATCGTAAAAGTAACTTTACCCAACACTGGTGGCAAGGTAGATAATCTTTCCCAAATCCTGGGCAGTGCAATGTCAACTTTTGCTGCCTAATGCTGGAGGTGCGGGGAAAGTCGAAGAAGCCATAGATAGTCAGGCTCGAATCACACCCAGTGAATTTTCTATATAAAACTACGCAAGAATGCATGTTATTGGACTTCTCAGGTCTTTACTTGTGCCAATTCCTATACATCTGAAAATGTATGTTGTCAACTGTAAGAAACCTCATTCACGTATGAGAAAACGCCTGTGTCACACGTGAAAGAATGAACACCTCAAGATCGCTAATCTCCACTAAACTGAGAGGGCGGCGGGAACAAAAGGAGTGTCAGGAATCAATTTAAGTTTGGTTCACACAGGAATCAGTGCCTGGAATCGATTTCATCAGTCTCTGGAATCGATTTCATCAGTCTAGTGCCTTTTTAATACCCACTGGACCCATGGAAAGACATACCCCTAGTCCCTCCATGCTCCTGGAGCGTGGTGCAAAGAGGCGTGGTAGGGGTGGGCCCAAGATCATTACAGTCTTGGGAACCAGGTGGTGCATTTTCCCCAACGTCTGGGACATCTTCCCTAGAGAAGAAAAAAAGCCAGTATCAATACTGGATGAGAAATGACCAGAAGAAAAAGCCATTGACAGAAAGTGTACTTTATGTCTTTTTATGATTTTACCAGTAAGCAGTCAAAAACAGTTTCATTGTGATTCCAAAAAGGATACATTTTTCACTTTGTGCATCAACTCAGTTGTCTTCTGCTGTTGTAAACAAAAATGCGATCTGAATAAAGTGCAGCAATCTGACAGATAACTTGTATTATGATTTTTTTATTCCTAGATGACATACACCCAGGTAAAGCACTCTGAATCACCACGGCAACCCCTTCCTTCACCAATCTCCTCCGCGTCTCCAGACACAATAAAAGACATGCGAGCAAAACTTGCGTCTCATATGATCCTCGTCTTTCCTCTCCTATCCCACACTCTCTCCCCCAGAGGCCAGCACTTAGAACCCCACATGGAGAGTGAGCAGAAAGACACGGGGAGATGCAGTCAAGCAGGAGAGATAAATTACAGTGGCAATGCAAGTTTCCCTCTAAGTGCTCCAAATGACAAATAAGATGCGGCCGCTAATGACTTTTTTATTCTCGGCAGCATAAGCAGATCCCAGCTTCATTAGGGAGATTATCCGCCTGTCCTCTGAGATGCATCACCCTCTATTTCCCCAAAAATGACTAGGCAGACGCTAAGCTAGTTAAAGCAAAGATGCTAGCTAAAACGAATGAAGCTAACAAACGCTAACTTTGGCAAGTGAGGAAAAGAGTAATTACATGGCAAACTCTCTCAAAGTTGGTACTTGTGAATGTCTGGAAAAAAAAAACTGGTCTAGATAATATGGGTCAAAATCCATCTCTAATATCTCAGAAGAAATTGTATCTTATCTCACATTGCTTACTGCTGTGATCGCCAGTCAGATCTCCACAGTTACATAAGGTGTCTGACTTAGAGGTCAATTTTGGATTTTTAAATCTTTTAAGGTTGAAATTTGACCCTGGAATGTCTTTGTAGCGGATACAGTGTACTGCTGAGGTTTATATTAGCATATACTGCCTAAAGCTTGCAGCTAACGACACACACACCCCCCCATAACTCATAATCTGAAAACTTGCTGTTATGGTGACGGCTCATTAATGGTACTCCTGCTGTGATTGGAAAGTGAACTTGTCATCTAAGTGTGATTTCGTACATTCTAAACTCAGTAGGTGGCAACTGTTCATGTTGAGCTGAGATTCACTCAAAGACAACACTCAAATTAGGATATTACTTTCAATTTTTTTTTAAACGTAAGAACACTAACAATGTTTGGTGTAAGCCTTAGCAAAACCCAAGCAAACCCATCCCACGCATCTGGGTAAGAGGACATGGTGTACTGTCACACAGTACATGAAGGCTAACGTTAAAGGTTGGTACCACTGTTCTCACCTAGTGGCTGACCTCTTCCCTGTGACCGGGTCACCTGTCATCTGCAGAGAAATGCCTGAGGAGACAAAGATACATACAAACAAATCGATTTAGGTAAGGAGAACATTTTGAAATTATACCCTTAACCAATGTCCTGGTATGTCTGGGGCAGACCAACCTGAAACTTTTCCAACCTACCCAGGAGAGACAAGGATGCTATTTACACTACAAGGTTATTACTATTAAGACACACTGCAATGTTGCAGAGTCCTAACGTTGCAACGTCCAGCTCTTTACCTGTGGATTTGCCTGGCTGTCGTAGCGTTGGACCACTTGGGGGGCCGCTGTTGACTTTGGCCCCGGTGGTCTTTTCCTTCTCCTGGAGCGCCTCAGAAACCAGTGCCATCATCCTCTCCAGCCTCCGCAACTCCTCCTGCATCGCAACTTTTTGCTTCAGGAAAGTTGAGTGCGACATTACACCGTTACGATCTGACAGCTGATTTTCAGATGTTACATTCATTTAATTTAACTTTTTAAATCGCAAAACCAAAGCCATCGAAATAATATTTTCTTTTTTCCTGCTTCCTGTACTCAAAAAAATTGAACACCTGATCAAGAAGTGACATTGTTTGTAAACCTTTGTGTTTAACTTTGTCCATTTCAACCATTACTGGGGAGAATTCATCAATCATCAAAAAAAGTTGTCCAAAATTGTTATGATAATGGAAAAAAATGACAAAAGCAAAAGTAAGAAAGGGTCAAAGTAAAATGAAATGCATTTTTTAATCCTTCAACAAAGAAAACCAGCGGCTGAACAGGACAGATCCCCAAGTGGCCTGGGCATGCGCATTGCTAAAATAACACATTTCTTATTTTTACACCATTATGGGTGTTCATCACCTGGGAAAGTGCAGCACGAGGCCTTGTTGCCAGATTAACCCATTTTCGAGGATTCATTTGCTGTCAGGTAGTATTGTTACAAAAGTTTACAAAAGCATTAAACCTCAATAAAAGGAGGAAAGGCAAAAAAGAGGGATTAAAATTGATGACAAAGCGATAGAGACACAACATGCTAAAAAACCCTAATCTATCTCAGGACAGATTTAACGGTGCTCAGATCAGATATGGAAGATTCTAGCCCTAAAAGGCTTGCAGCCATGCCTGTGGTACCCTAGGCATGTCAGGGCTTTGGCTAAGCTCATTCATTACAGGCCTTCACTGGGCGTTGGGCCAGAACCAGACACAGCCAGAGTAACTGCTGGTGAGTAAACCCTATACGAGGCCAGGAGATGGGATGTGCGAGATCATATTCCATCAGAAGAGCTTATACTGTAGTCAGCTCCGAACACGTAACATTAATGCATAAACGCATGGAGAAACAAAGCTTGCTGAGAGACCAAATGTATGAACTCTGGGTACAGCTGTGAATGTCAGTGTCTAAACACTCATCATCATCATCATCATCTGCTGTCTAAACTCATAATGCTGTCCATTAAACAAACACCAGCAAAAAGAGCTCATTAATAAAAGTAGGAGAGCATAAAGATGGACAGGGAATAAAATGTAAATCCTATTCTTGGTTGAATTTCACAAACAAATGTAATTTAGAAAGATGGGGGAGTTTTCTTTATATGTTTAGGTAGTCTATCAGTGACAGCTTGGGGAAGAGACGCAACCAAAGTCTGCCATCTAGTGGGCATGATGTGTCAATGCAGCATAAAGCATACATTAATACCAACAACTATAGTCATTGTCAAAGGTTTTGAGAATAACACAATTATTAGTCTCCACAAAGTTTGCTGCTTCAGTGTTCTTACATCTTTTTCTCAGTAGTTACTACACTGAAGTATAATTACAAGCATTTCATAAGTGTCAAAGGCTTTTATTGACAATTACATTAAGTTTATTTCAAGACCTCTGCAATCCACCCTGGCATCCTTTCAATAAATTTCTGTGCCACATCTTGACTGATTGCAGCCCATTCTTGCTTGATAAATGCTTGGAGTTTGGTCAGAATTTGTTTTTTGACCCCCCACCTCTTGAGGATTGAACACAAGTTCTCAATGGAATTAAGGTCTGGTGAATTTCCTGGCCATGGACCACATTTTTTATATTTTGTTCACAGAGCCAATTAGTTATTGAATTTGCCTTATGGCAAGGTTCTCCATCATGCTGGAAAAGGCATTGGTCATCACCAAACTGTTCTCGGATGGTTGGGAGAAGTTGCTCTCGAAAGATGTGTTGGTACCATTCTTTATTCATTCGGTGTTCTTACGCAAAATTGTGAGTGAGCCCACTCCCTTGGTTGAGAAGCAACCCCCCACATGAATGATCTCAGGATGCTTTACTGTTGGCATGACACCAGACTGATGGTAGCGCTCACCTTGTCTTCTCCGGACAAGGTGTTTTCCGGATGGCCCAAACAATCAAAAAGGGGATTCATCAGAGAAAATTACTTTACCCCAGTCCTCAGCAGTCCAATCCCTGTACCTTTTGCAGTGTATCAGTTTGTCCCTGATGTTTTTCCTGGAGGAAAGTGGCTTCTTTGCTGCTATTCTTGACACCAGTCATTCCTTCAAAAGTTTTTGCCTAACTGTGCGTGCAGATACACTTACAACTTCGTGTTGCCATTCCTGAGCAAGCTCTGCACTGGTGGTACCCAGATCCTGCAGCTGAATCAACTATATGAGATGGACCTGGCGCTTGCTGGACTTTCTTGGGTGCACTGATGCCTTCTTTACAACAATTGAACCTCTCTCCTTCTTGATGATCCGATAAATGTTTGATTTAGGTGCAATCAAACTAGCAGCAATATCCTTGCCTGTAGAGATGGCCCGATACCGATACTGGGCATAAGTACTTGTACTTGTACTTGTGAAAAAAAGGCCCGATACTCCAAGCCGATACTTCCACAATTAAGAGCGTTATGCTGTGCAACGCGTTACAGATTAACCATAGAAGGCCAAAGTTGTTTTCTTAAAGTGCCAGAGAGGGAATATTAGCCTACTGTACAATGTAGTAAATAGATTGGAAACAGTTGTGTTGCTCAAACATGTAACGATTGGAACAACAATACCAACAAACTGGTAAATCTGATTCACGTAAATTTTTCAATAGAAATGTAGCTGTATTCTAGCACTATGCATATTTCATATTGATGATAACGACAGTCTAATTCCTCTTTCAGAGACCAGCTTATAAAGCTGTACAACTGTACATTTTTTTGACAACATTATTTCCATTTAAAAAAAGAAAAGCGATTTTAATGGGATAAGGCTTCCCTGCAATATGAGGTGGTTTGTTGCACACAAAATCACTGCCCAAAATGCATAATCATTACCAAATACGAAGCCACGCGTAACTATTATTGAAAAACACTGAATCACAACTCTATTTTCCATTTTCCAATTCTATATAATATTTTCCAATTCTCCAGTAGAGTTCAAATGGTGAAATACGAAATTGCTTTTCTCATTGCTATTTTCATGTAGCCTAATATTTGTAAAATTATAGGTGCATATATTAGAATCCTCAAGGAAACGCGCACATTTACGGTAAGTACAGGACCGAACAAAGGGTGCAAGTTATTAGGATAGTCACTGCATACTGTAGCGTTGCATGAATTAATAATACACCTTCGAGAAGGAAAGACAAATGTTAGTAGTTTGTAACACTTCTGGGTGAACAAAATAGTGGAAGTTCTGACATACTACGTTAAGAAATATAACAAAGGAAATACGAAGTAGCCTATTTATATTTTGTTTAATAGATTACAGTGATAGTACAGATATAATTGTGTACCGATTATAATAAAACAATCAAATACCTTAACAAAAAATTATATGATTAGGTCTTTATCCCTGTTTGGAGAAAGTCACTTCAAACAGACATTGTCATCTCACACAAAACGTCTGCAATGCTTAGTGCAAATGCAAACACAAACATGTGGCTATTGCATTTGCGTTCACCAATGTTTTCTCTCATTTAAACTAATTAGGGAAGGAGATGTACACTGTTGACAAAATGTTGTAATAAATATTGAACATTCTTGACCTGGAACGTAAATTATGTTATTTTGGATATGTAGGAACATTTATTTTCTATATTTGAATTGGCTGATCAACATCTAAGAAATAGCAGATTTTAACTTGATAAATGTGACATTTGGCATATATTAAAAGTACTTGTACTAGTACTACTCGTATCGGCAAGTACCCAAAATGAAATACTCTGTACTTGTACTCGTTCCATAAAAAGTGGTATTGGCCCATCCCTACTTGCCTGTGAAGCCCTTTTTTTGCAAAACAATGACGACGGCACGTTTCCTTTCAGGTAACCATGGTTGACAGAGGAAGAGCAATGATTTCAAGCACCACCCTCCTTTTAAAGCTTCCAGTCTGTTATTCTAACTCAATCAGCATGATAGAGTGATCTCCAGCCTTGTCCTCGTCAACACTCTCACCTGTGTTAACATGACAATAACTTTGCAATTCATTGAAATTCATCTGATCACTCTTCATGACATTCTGGAGTATATGCAAATTGCCATCATCAACACTGAGGCAGCAGACTTTGAAAATGTGTATTTGTTTCATTCTCAAAACTTTTGACCATGACTGTACTGTAGCAACACATTATATGTACCAAAGAATGCTGTGACACGTATGCAGTGTGACATTTTGGGCATGTATAAATATCCAAATAAAAAAACCTTACCTGAGTGGCAATAAATTCACTTGAAAATTGTGAGGATTCTTGTGTTAGGCCAGAAACACCGGCAGTATCTTCAACTTAAAAAACGGAAAATGTGAAAGTAAAATGCATTTGCATGATCATGGATCATGTTTCACATTTCAGTTTCAGATCAATTGCAAATCAATAAGATCAATATTATTTTGGATGACGAGTGACTAACCTGGCGTGTCAAACAGGTCCACAGATGCCTGGCTAGAGTGGATCCAGTCAGGACTGGGGCAGGAAGGAGAGCCCTCTTGATGCCCATCTTTGGCGTCCTTGATGCTTCCTGGTTCCCTTGCATTATCCTCGAGCAAACTGACTGATTCTTCCTCAGTTAAACAAGCCGAAGGTCTGAAAATGTGTGTTAGGGGCAGCAGTTCCTCCTCTTCTCCACTGCATTCTGACAATGAGGAAGAATCCAGTCTCTGTGCCTTCTTCCTCTTCCTCTGCTTTAGGCTGTTAGGCATGGAAGAGTTTGAGCTTTTCTCTCCACTTCCTTTAACCCCCTCTTCCTGTTGGATAACTACTGATAGGGTAACGGGCAGAAGAATGTTATCTGGAGTTAATGAGGAATCTGTATTGGCCACATTTTCAATTGTGGGAATTGGTAAAATTTTGTCTGGTTCCACTGTTATATTTAGTCCTTCACTCTGGCTAATGTCCAGTTCTGTGGGACTTTTCCACGTGTTGTCTTCCAAACTGTATGATTGCCTAGTCTTAAGTACTGAAAGCTGCTTTGAAGCTTCTGGTGTCAGATCTGGTAGATCTTCCTCAGAGGCAGAGAAAGCTAGAAAGAGCAAACCAGAATCCACAGCTTGATTGGGAGTTTCCATGGGCATTTTTGCAACTGTGTTGGGACTGAGGACACTTCCTCCACTGTTGCTGGAAATCTGTGTCTGAATCTGTTCCTGAGACTTCCCACCGGCATTGAGGTTTGAAGGCTTAACAACCTCCTGCAATGGTCTGGTAACAATAGACTTCATGATTCTTCTAGGATTCTTCTGTGCAGAGTTTCGCAAAAGATTGTTAGGGGAGCTTGAAGGTGGGATCATATCACTGTAGCAGGAATTTTCATTTTCAACCCTTTTCTCAAATTCCTGTTGGAACATGGAACACTTCAAAGTGCTAGAACATTCTTGCTGTTTTCCTGTTTCCATATCTATGTCATCTGTAGTTTTTGGAAGATCTGTATTTTCCTTGTTGGATGAGAAGGAATTCCTCTTGTTACTTGGACTTCCAAGGTGGAAGGATTTTCTTTTGGTGGTTTTAAAGCTCTTCAGCAGTTGCTCAGTGTCTAATTCACTGTCATTCCTGTCGTCATCCTCCATATTAATGCATTCGTCTTGGCTGGCGGATGTCTCCTGTGGTACATTTGATCTCAAGTCATTTGATGGCTTCATAACAGTATCATTTTGGTTCATTCTTTCAGCCACTGAACACAAGACTCCTACAACAGGTGGACTTCTTGAACCTGGTACCATAGTGGCTGAACCAGAAATATCAATGTGACATGGACTAGCAGGGACTACAGCAGAGTTACATTCTTGGTTCTCAATAGTTTCACAAGATGTTTTCTCACTAGAATCCATGTTGTCAATTCCTCCAATGTCTTCGATCAAAACACATCCATTTTTCCTAACAGACTTTCCTAGATTTTGGCTGTTTTGGATTTTGTCAGGTTCTTCTTCCACCTCCTCCAATTGTTGAATCTTGTTGCTGTCTGAATCAGGAATTGATAACTTTATGGACCTTGCACTGCCAGTCTCTGTGTTACCTCCTTGTACCTCCTCTTTGAAGAGCTGAAATTGCTGACTACTCCTGGTTCTCCTTGTTATCGGGGTTCCTTGGTCTTCACTGCTAGGGTAACACTCAATGTGGACCTCGATCTGGCCTGTAGGTCCGCTCTTCGGTATCAACACCGAGTCACTTCCACTGTCTCTGACACCCACAAGGACCAAAGGCTTTGTGATTTTGGCTGCTTTGCTCTTCTCCCGTTTGGCGTTTCCCCTCTTTTTATTGGAGGCGTTTTTTTGTTTGTTAGTCATCAACTTTTCTATCTCTTGCACAGGTAAATCCCCATTTACATCCTGCCATTTACCTTCCATTTTTGTACTTCTCTTCCTCTTAGTTTTCCGTGGTGGAACACTGAACACAGGACTGATTTTAACATCATCATCTGACAAGTCATCAAGCTTTTCTCCTTGGTCAGAGATATAAGAATTCAGGTCTTCAGTCATGTCATTTACAGTATGCTCTGCATTTTTTGACTCTTCATTGGGCGAATTCTCATGTGGTTCTGTCATCTCTGGTTGTGCATTCAAGACACTGTCATCAATCTCATCTGATCTTGGTTTCTTGACAAAGTCGGAAGGTGTCAGTTTAATGCTCCTCCTCTTTTGGGGAACTTTCTTCAAGACCTGGAATTCCTTAGTCGAACAGGGAGGAGCTGCAATCACTCTGTTCTGTGGTGAAAAGCTACGATTCCCTCTTCGATCCCGTTTGTAAACAGCCCCAAATACCTGGTCCTCGAGACATCTGCCATGCTCTTCTTGGTTTGGGCTCTGCTTTTTAGTCATCAGGTTATCCTTTAAAGGTGAAAAGTGGGAGGAACTTCCTGATTGAGAAGCTGAGTCATTGAAGTCATGAGAGACCTCTGTGTTCTTCACTATCTCAGAATTTTCTTCGGTTGGGGAAATATTCATGAGCCACTCAGAAACTTTATCTAGACTTTTCTTCTGTTTATGGTCAGTAATTTTGGTTGGGCTCATTGACTGTCTTTTGTTGTTCCTCAACGATCGTCGGACCGGATGGCTTTCAGGTTCTTCAGGATGTGATGATGGACCTGTAGGATGAACAGTCACGTTTTTTCCAAGCTTTTTGGGTTTTGAAGAAGCTCTTTGAACAACCTCTGGTATTTCTGGCTCTAATGCTGGCTTCTGTCTCTCTATTGTGGAGGTGATGTCTTTAGAATGACTTGTTTCCTTTTCACTGGCTGGTGGTAGATCACTGTCATCCCCCTCATCCAAAAGGACAGAGCAAGAATCTTGGAAACCCATAAGCTTTGCAAAGCCGTCCTTAGCTGAAGAAATAGACACGGCATTAAGTAACGACACAATATGGATAACATTTGGATGATAAAATCATGATGTGAATTTTCAATTACTATTCTGGTGTTTCTTATTTTGGAGAGTATTACTCTAATAAAAAACTTTATTAATCAATAATAAATAACAACAAGGTGCTAGGCAATAGGAACAAAAATCTATACTATCTAATTCAATAAATAGTTACATTTATTAAATGAATATGCACCATCCGATTCTTTTCATTATCATTCAAATTTGCTTTTAAACTGCTACTGCTAGTTGGATTTGTTAAAGCAAAATAATTTGCAAATGTATTTACTATTAAACTTCACATTTCTAACGCAGGCAACATGTTAATGAAGATGAAGAATGCCTGTGACGTGATCGGTATAGTTGGTGTGAATCATTTTCAGATCATCAACCCAGCTTCAAGGAAACGGAATCTCTAACCTGCTATAGTTGATGAGCAGGACATCGGAAGCTCATCAGGCCCTTTATTTTCATCATCAGAATGTTCCGTCACCCACACGTCCTCAGAAGAGACATCAAGAGCGGTTTTCTTTTGCATGTTCTCTATGACACTTTGGATCAAAAACATTTTGGAGAGTTATAATTCAATATTAATTGACAATTGTGACATTGAATATACAAAGGATGTGTGTATTTAAATGTGCCAATAACTAGCATTATTAAATGTATGCACACTGACCTCATTTGACTCATCTGGTACATTCCAGTAAAGTCTACAAAAGGGATAGAATCAGACCAGTGAATGAACACCAGGAATATGTTAGTATTAGGGATGCCCCGAATCCAGATTTTTGGGGTTTGGCCGAATACTAGCGACGTGCGCTCGACACTCAAGTGTCTACACTGTCTTGATGTTTTCGACACATCACTGCATTGGAACAACGTATCGAGACGTGTTTCAAAAACACTGCTGGTCATATGACAAAGTGTCGTCGAAACACTTCATGTGACATTGAACGATACCTGTGTCGCACTTGTCAAAAACACTTACATATCGGGTATAAAACGAGGCATCAAAAATGAACATTTCGAATGCGAGACTGTGGCTGAGAGATTTGGGAGAGTATTGCAAGATTGAGCCATCAGACACAAAATGGACCAACGACATCAGATGTTTATTATTATTATTGGATATATATTTATATCTTTGACATTCTGTATCAATCCTTTTCACGCACACACATCGTCAACTGCGTATCCCGGCGAGGGGTCGCAGGTTTTTATACAAATACAAATTGATATTCGTTTTATTGCCAGAGATTGGTGATAACCTGTGGTCACTCCTGGAAAACAGAGTCAGTGACACCAGGAGAATACAGAGTGCTAGTGCCAATGCTATGGTTGAATTAACGGTAGGCTACTTAGCAGATGCATTCCTGGTCTTGAATTGGTGTAGTGGGCGAAATATAAAGGGGTCTTCCCTCACCTACATTAACATGCAATGGTCCATTTAGCCATCCCTGCAACCTGTGCCCTGGGAGAAAAACAATGAATCGCCTGAGCACTGTCAATGCGGAAAACATAACGTCAATTGACTTAATCAGGAATCGAATTGGCAACCTTGTGGCCACACGTCTGACTCCTTAACCACTGAGCCATCTGTGCCTTGCTATTACACAATCATTACTTTATATCTTCATAACACCAATCCATACAATTTCAATGTACATTTTATACAGTTTTATTCCCACTCTTGTCAGATCAGTGAAGGTCACTTAAGTTTGATGTTTTGGAAACACTCCAAATTAAGATGATGTATGAAAGTGTTCATTGTCTCAAAAGGTTCTATTTCATTCAATGACCAACAGTGTTGACATATTACAATTATCAACCCCTGTTTCGAAACTGTAGTTTGTGATGGAGGACGTGAATCGTTCAGTCTTGCCAAAGTAGCGTCTGTCTAACCATGACATGGTGGAATTACTGTTGTGTGCCATATTTTAAGTTGCCAGCAGATGTCACTGACGGGTAATCGATTCGAAACGTTTCACGAAGCCTCGACACAAATGTTTCAATTGTCTCAAATGTTTCAAATGCCTCGTTTTGACCATCACTACCAAATACCGAATCCACTGGTTAAGATTCTGCTGAACCCGAAACTAAAACCTACTCCCATCCTCAGTCCATTAACACAGTAAACACATTAATGAAGTAAACAACTTTCTGCTCACTAGTTCCATGTTCACTTTCTCACAGCCTACTGCATTAAACGGTCCACCTACGTAAACACCTTTCCATAATCAACAGCGTTGTCATTACATGGACCAGCGTAGCGCTCGTAGTGCAAGTGTAGTGTTCGGTGGTAAAAAATTCTAAGTTTCAGCAGAAACTGAACCCCGTCAAAAAGCCCAGTATTTGGCCGAAGCTGAATCATGGATTCGGTGCATCCCTAGATAGTACTAGCTGATAGAACATATTTACTTCTGTCTTTGGTTGGTAGACAGATTGCCACATTGATAGAAGTTGAAATATAAGCATTTAAAGGATTTTTTTCTATTTATTTTTTATTAAACCTTTAAATACAGTGTGTGCACAGAAATGGAAATGTGATTTTAGATGTAAAAATTGTCAGTGGGTGTCGGCGTGGCGTACTAGGCTCACTGCCTTGCTGGAAAAACTGCAGCATTAGTTAGTGGTTCAAGCCTGACTAATGCTTCTCTGACTTCCCCCAACCTCCAGCACGAGGTAGCACAAATTGGCATAGCGCTTCCCGGTATTTGGAATAGATAAGTCAGATTATCTACCTCGCCACATTGCTCTCCTGCGACCTCCTGTGAGCAGATCATGCACCTGTAAATTCAATTGGGGAAGTATAATTGGTGAGCATAATAATCCTGTATATGAACTGACTAAAGGCTTCCGTGTTGCAAGAGCAGTGCGAAAAAGAATCCGCTGGCTCTGCAACGTGGTCAAATGAACCATGTGAGCGCCCTTCACCATACCGCATCTGTCGAGCTGTTGACGTAGAAGGGTTAGTGAAGAAGAATTGGACAAAAAAACTAAAATATGTCTCACAGTTGGTGCCAGTGTCATGTTCATAGGCCTGGACCAGATTCTGCAAACCCTCAACCAGCCTCTGGAACCCGGGGCTCTCCTGCAAACTCCTGTAAATTACAATATCCCAGAGATGCATTTATCCCTTAACATCAATTTGGTCAAACAGTCTCCATTAAATGCAGCTTGTAGTAAATGCTATGTTGTCCATCTAGTCACTATGCCATACCTTTTTGTGACCTTTGAATTACAAACTGGACAGTTAGCCTCCTTTCTCCTACTACTGTCCAAAAGCTTCATGATGCAAAACCTAATCAAAAGAGCGTAACCACTGAGTATGTGTACATTTCAGTCAGGCGCTAGGAATAAAGATGATTTGGGAGCACAGAAAAAAGCATACTTACTTGCAGAACTGGTGGTCACACTTTGTAGACACCGGTGTACTCATCAAGTCCAAACTATATTGAACAGAACATCAACACACTTTACACCATCCTACAGTATTCTGCTACTACAGTAGTAATGAGTGTCTGCTGTGACATGTTACACTCACCATATTGGACACTGTAATGTCTCCCAGATGACAGAGATCCCACGTTTGACATCTTCAGCCTTCGGGAGTTTCATTGTGTTCATGTACTCATATGTAGCACAACTGTAGCTATTTGTACATAAATGGGATTTAATTAGTTTTTAACCACCCTGGAAACTATAACCATTGACAGTTTTGTATCTTGTATGGCAGCTGGCTACTAGGTTAAGTGTCTTGTTTTATTGGGGTGAGGTGGCAACTTTGGTAAAACTTTATCTGGATAGTCAATATTATTATCTAGAGATGCTCTACAGACATTTACAATGGTTATGGATAGGATAATGTTTAATGTTAGGGTGAGTGGTAGTAGATAGTTAATTGAAATGATACAGACGGTCTGAAAGCATATACTGACTGACCATCTAACTCAGTGGTCCTCAAACCCTTCCATGGAGGGCCTAGTGTATGCAGGTTTTCGCTTTTACCTTGTACAAGCCTGATGGAGTAGCTCACTAATTGGTTAGGATCTCCCCTCACCTGGTAGTCTAGGTCCTAATTATGCTGTAATTGAAGGGAAAGACCAAAAACCAGCATACACTAGGCCCTCCATTGAAGGGTTTGAGGACCACTGCTCTAAATAAAGTGTTGCCATAAATGTACTCTTTCCAAACAGCAAGCCACTCAGCTCATTGATATGGATGACTAGGTAGCAATCTAAAGGTATTTGTATAGAACTGATTCATTTGTTAAAGGCAAAGTCTGCAATTTCAGCCACTGGTTTTAAAAGTTGTGCTATCTAGTAAAAATAGTCCCCAAAAATGATGTACTATGTCATGCATGTGTTCTGTCATACAAATGAAATCTATCACAATGCCATATGCTTTGTCAACAACACTCAACATTGTGACATTTATGCATTCGTAGACTGGCCCTTTCTGCATCCTCACATCAAACTCACTGATACCAGCTCATCTTCATTCCTTTTAAATAAACCCTCAACTTATTTAAGTTAATTTGTCACTATAGCCATACCTACATGAAATCTGTGCTCTAGCAGATATATTTCACTGGTAAACACTTTTTTTGGCCATCATCCATTCCAGTTTCCTGCTGCCAATGACTGGAATGAACTGCCAAGCACCGTAATGCCTTTAAGGAACAACTGTTCAAATTATTTGCACAATTAGGCAATATGTACCATTCTGCTACCCTAGCATGTTTATTGACCTTTTCCTCTAACCTGAAATCATCTTGCACACATGGTAGGGTAAGATGTGGTAACAAGCCCCCCTAAGAACAGTGTTTAATTTGAAACAAAAAAGCAAAGTTTGGAGAAAAGAAAAACTGTATGTGAATCATGGTTATGATTAAGCAAATTAATTATGAAGGGAAATAAATTCAGATTTTTAGATAATTGATGAAATGTTGAATTTTTGGAAAATTTATTTTTAAATGGGATAACTCATCCAACATATATCTCCTTTTATGAAAATGTAGAATTTCTTATCTCTAGACCTGTGGATTATATATCCTAAGGCTTTCCTAGTTGTGCATTAAAAACAAATATATAGATCTAACTTAAATTTAATGTACCTACAATGCTTTCAACATATGAAAATATTAGATTAATTTACCTTAAAATCAATTTGTGGGAATATCTACTAAAGTTGTAATTACACAAAGGACAATTTTAGTTGTGCATGATCAATGCCAGCCAGGGAAAGTCTTGGGGGATAAATGTTGTGACATTTTGTGGGCATCATGTTTCATGTTTTATTTAACCTTTATTTAACCAGGCGAGCACGCGTATGTGAAATAAGGAAGTGAAGCCAGTTACCCCAGCTCACAATAAATATATAATAGATTACTATCAGTATTTGGTGTATTGTATGTGAACTTCATTTCGTCTTTGCACTGGCTGGCCGGATCTTCAGTGCAAACAATTATCAGTTCTAAATCGGCTTACTGACCTTCTTAAATAAATGTGAAGTAAAATAAAAAATAAATTGGAGTTGTGCCCCATGACATCAAACCACTCAATTTAAACTTGGAATTGAATGTCAAGCTAACTGAGATATGACAGTGATTCTACTGACAGTTTCCGCAAGTATAAACAGGTCAACATTGGAAATTTAAAACATTCTTTGGTTAATTGCAAGTCACAGATTCCATCTTTAAATAAGCGCAAAAAAAATAAACAAGACCAGTGTGCTGGTCTGGATAGCAATAACTAGAGAGTAGATAAGTGATAAGTGCCAGATAAGTGCCACTTACCTGCCCAGTCTAATTAGCTCTAGCTAGCTAATTAGGCCGGTTAGGTTGTTGTGGCTAGCTTTTCAGCGCGGCTAAACTAGACCATGATTTTGTAGTTTGGGTGTACAGTACATGTAGCTAGCTAGCACAGTGTGAAGGCAAAGATACTTGTTAATCAATGACGCATATAGACTATTTGCTTTAAATACGATCACCAACAGAAAAGGCAGCTTCTACATCTGACATAGATCTGGTTACATATGATAAAATGCTGAACTCACATTACTTCGCTCTTGCGTCTTTATTACTCGATTATGTCTGTAACCAGTTTAGGTTTCCCGCAACTATTTTGACACGTGACCATTACCCCTCCCATTCAAAGCCGTCAACTTCCTGTCTCATGTAATGTTAACTGCGTCATTTCCGTTAAAAACAACAATAAAGGAAGTAATCAGGTAGGAAATACCTAAAGTCATGACGAATACGAGATAAAGACAATTATTTTTCGATCAACTTACCTAAGTCTTTATGATGCTGAAATGTGCATAAATATAATAAGCATTTCCTACTCACATTGTGTTGTTTGCAATTACAATGTAACCGCCGAAGTAGTAGAAGTACCTCATATGTTGCTGGCAGCAAGCTAAAGTACGCTAGCTAGCTAGTTAACCACCGTTACTGTGAATTACCTATATGCCACGCTGTTCAGATAAACCAACACAGGCATGCTCACATTTAATAAAAAACGTCCATACCCTCGTAATATACTCGTAATATAGGTAGCGATGCAGAAAATGTATATAAATCACAGTACTACTCAACCAACTCATTTGGCTTTGTAGTGCCACCAACTATAAAGTACACTGTTAGCAAAAACGCCAGTCACGAGTGTAGTTGATCTCATTAACACCCAGCTGATATTTTTCATTTTGTTTCCAGTGTGGATATGGAGGGCTCCAAGTCCTCCAGCACAACCATGCAGGTCAGCTTTGTGTGTCAGCGCTGCAG
The DNA here is from genome assembly GCA_016801145.1 of Umbra pygmaea. Classification (NCBI taxonomy): domain Eukaryota; kingdom Metazoa; phylum Chordata; class Actinopteri; order Esociformes; family Umbridae; genus Umbra; species Umbra pygmaea. The sequence goes on from JACXGM010001560.1 coordinate 23,644, forward strand.
TCAGCCTCTCAAGCTGGACACGTCCTTCAATGTGCTCGACCGTGTCACCATCCAGGAACTAATTGGTATGTGTACCTGAATGCATGTTGCAAAGTTAAAAGTCTGTAAAAATATGTTGTACACCAGTGGTTGTGTGTGTACTGTGCACACGTTTCAGATATGGAGCTAGGAAGAACTGGAGATCATAGTTGTATGTATCTCATGGTAAACTCCATAAAATATGTATTGCATCCTATCTACTTGATATCAACACTAATTGGTGAAGAAGGTCATAGGGGAGGTTGCACTTGATTTCTCATCCAGAAGGTCAGAGATAGGATGAGAGGATGTAAAGTCCTGGAGAGCTATCATCCTGCAGGTTTTCACTTTCACCACACATAATGTAGACTCATTCAGCATATCAACCAGCTAATTATTAGAATCAGGTGTGCTAATTTAGGGTTGGATTGAAAACATTCAGGACAGTTGTTTTCAGGACCAGAGTTGGAGATGCCTGACGAGAAGGCTATTCTTTTGAGTTCATCCCACAGTTTTTCCTCCTTTGTCCCATCAGCTCCACTGGTCACAGTCATGCCCAGTAAGCAAGCAGAATGCAAAGAAGGGGAAAATGCACCAGAGGTGAGACACTGGCTAGTTTGATGAAATGAAAAGATAACCAAAGCATTATCCTTTATTTTAAATACTGTTTTCTAAAAACTATATGTATATTCACATTTTGTCCTTTTTCCAGGAAACGTTTGTGGAAACCAAGCAAGATGCTGTCTCAAGAAAATACATCCCTCCTGCAAGGTAGCAACTTGCTCTGGTTCCATTTGTCTCATCGGTGATACATTCCAAATCTACTCTAGGGGCACAGATGGCTTAGTGGTTAGAGAGTTATACTTGTAGTTGGAAGGTTGCTGGTTTCATTTCTGATTGTGCCAAATGTCATTGTGCCCTTGGACAAGGCACTTTACCCTAAGTTGCTCCGGGGCAATATCCCTGTAAATGGCTCTGGATAAGATCATCAGCACAATGACTAAAATGTAAATTTACTTTATGTTGGAGGGGGGTTAGTAATAGCTAGTATTAATAAATACTACCAAATAGTGCCGGACTGATATGGGGATATTTGTATCAGATACAGATTTTTATTTATTTTGTCAAAACACTTGGTAATAATAGCTTTAGATGTTTCTGTTTTTACTTTAGCTTGAATGAAAAAAAATACCCTTTTGTGCATAAAACTGTCTAGGACTTGAATGATGCACTCTCTCACTCTTTATACTTGAATTTCTTTCCAGATATTTATTATATATCTAAAAGTATGCAAAAGAATAATTTAGCTAGTTAACAAATCCTTAAACCTGTCACGATAAGAAATTTTGCTGGACGATCAATTGTCCCATTAATTATTGCGATAAATGATAATATTGTCATTCTGAGACCATTTTCATATAATATAATTATAATGGCATAATAATGCAGGTACACCTTTTTAAAGACCAATAAACTTTTATTTCTAAAGAATATTTAACACTGGAACTGGAAGACATTTTGAATACCCACAATAAATGAACAAAACAACCAAGAACAATAAATAAAATGGACTCTGTGTGTTTTAACAAAAAAAGGAACTGGAATAAAAACCAAACACAATCAAAAACAATAAATAAAATGGAAATTAAAAACCACACACAAGTCATCATCCAGTCTCTTTGAGAGAGAGAGAGAGAGAGAGAGAGAGAGAGAGAGAGAGAGAGAGACAGAGAGAGAGACAGAGAGAGAGAGAGAGAGAGACAGAGACAGAGAGAGAGAGAGAGAGACAGAGAGAGAGATGAGGAAAACAAGCATGCAAATGGAAATAATTGCGGCCGGAAATTTTTTATAATTTATCCATGCAGTTAATTGATTTATTGCACATTGAGACAGGCCTACTTACACCTCCACAATATCTTTCCCAACAATCATGAAAAAGAAGCAATTCTTCTGAAACAGTCCATCACTACTGTAAGTCCAGCAAAGTAATTAAACTTTGCTCTAACATAGCTCCCTCACCTTAGCAAACTTAACAAAATGTATGGTACTTTAAATTAATGTAACAGTTTATAGTGTGCATTTTTGGCTCTTTATTTCCCTGGCAAGCTTCTATTTATAGTCACCTCAGATGTTTGTTCTGTTCAATCCTATTGTAAAATTGTGCAAGGTATCCTCTTTTTGTTGGTGTGCAAACATACCCTCAGAAGCTGATGTATGAGGCTCATGGTTTCAAGTTTCAGGACTCTCATGTCGACATTGAAATGATTTAGCGTTGTACAGTGATGCGTTGTCTACAAGATGTCATCGAGAGCCATATACATTTGGATATATCTGTCTACCGAAATAAGAATTGTCAACGCGTGTGAATAGGATGATGTCCACAGAGAGCGCCAACAGCTTCACTCTGATTGGAGAAGCGTCAGATGGGGGCACCATGGAGAACCTGAGTCGGAGGCTGAAGGTGACCAGCGATCTGTTCGACATTATGTCGGGCCAGACGGATGTAGACCACCCCCTGTGTGAGGAGTGTACTGACACGCTGCTGGACCACCTAGACACACAGCTGAACATCACCGAGAACGAATGCCAGAACTACAAGTGAGCAGTTAAACTTCACAACCAAACAGCAGAAACATTATGCAGGTTGTCTACACAATATTTCAACTTTCCCTTTATATGTAACCTGTTTCATTTGGCTAAGAGCGTCAAGAAAACCATACACTGTTTGGGTTTAGATGCTAGTTTTTTTTCTAAAAGTAATATATTCCAAAAGAAGATAACTTATTTAGATTCACTCATGCATTTGGGGAGAGTTTTAAACGTGTGTGGGTGTGCGCAATTTAATTTCTTGATGCTGTGATTTACTGGTGTGTAGATCCGTGTGACTCTGTGTTTGTCCTCTACCAGGAACTGCCTGGAGCTGCTCTCCCAGCTGCAGGAGGAGGAGGAGGACAGCCTGCTGATGGAGCTCCAGAAGCTGGGCGAGGAGGAGGAGGCGCTGGTCGGGGAGTTGGAGGCGGTGGAGGAGCAGAGGGCAGTCGTGGCCCAGGACTTGGTCCAGGGGCGCATCCACTCCCAGCAATTAGACACAGAGGAACTGCAGTGAGTAATGCCTGTTTTGTAAGGAACTGTTGCACGGTATATTTCCAAACATTTGCGAGATTTGGTGCTGTCCAGGATATAATCGTTTGTCCGTTTGTGAAAGTTGTCTTAAGCACTTTGGCTGTGGCCCTTATTATACTGTCTGAAAAGTTTACGAGTAAAAATGAGCTTTTCTACTGGAAACCTGTTTGAAGCAAAAGAGGGATAACTTAAATCAATTCCAAGCTGGCCAAAACCCAGTGGAAGGGGGAACTCCGTTTTAACAATAGACTCAGTTATCACACCTTGCGTCCCACTGGCCACTTAATTTCAGAGCCAAGGTCTTTCAAATCAAATTCATTTCACATGGCCAAGAAAATATTAAAATTTCTGAAATGGCATAAGAACAACATTGAGTCTACCAGTTTGTGTCCTGCAGCCTTTGTGTTTGTGTGATGTGATTCAGGTACCAGAAGGAGTACAGTGAGTTCAAACGGCAGCAGCTGGAGCTTGACGACGAGCTGAAGAGCGTGGACAACCAGATGCGCTACTGCCAGATACAACTGGACCGCCTAAAGAAGACCAACGTCTTTAACGCCACCTTCCACATCTGGTAAACAAGGATAGGCATACAACATCTTTATTTATGTCTTAAAGGTTCCTTTTATTTTGAATTTGCAGTGCTAGAAAAACTTGTTTTTTTAAAGAAAACATTGCTGTCTCTCGCTGCTCCTGTTATTAGGGATGTGCTGAATATCCGTATGTGTATTCGGAGTGGGCGTGGCCTTCCCGGAAGTAGGCGTAGCTTCCCGGAAGTGTTTCCTTCAAGCCTGAAATCGATATGGTTTGCTCAGAAATTGCTGCATTCAGAAAAAAACTATTTACAGAACAGCCTCTGACTTGAGCTACAGAGCAATGTTTTTTTATTAAACATACAGCAATTGCTGTGCAAACCAAATTGAGGTCAGACCGAAATTAACCAATGCCAGGTAGCTCCGCCCACTTCCAGGAAGGCCACACCCATTCCGAGTACGAATGCGGATATTCAGCTCATCCCTACCTGTTATCATTATCCATAGAATTTGGAACACCTGTGTATATTAATGATTTCTAATACTAATAATAACTTTGTCTCCGGTGGACAGGCACAGTGGACAGTTTGGTACCATCAATAACTTCCGCTTGGGCCGACTCCCCAGCGTCCCAGTGGAGTGGAACGAGATCAATGCTGCCTGGGGTCAGACCGTGCTGCTGCTCCACGCTCTCGCCAACAAGATGGGCTTACGTTTCCAGAGGTTACATGACTCATGGCACTACCAACACATACACATTTAATTCACCTTTGGCTAAGCCCCGCCCCCCTTAGTTACTGTTGCTACGTCCGACAACTTACTTCATCTGGGCTCTGGTTTAGTATGAACATGTCTTATGCTGAATTTTATCAATCTTTTATACAGCAGCAAATAAAGTGTCCGACAGAAGTAGGCAAAAGGGGCTGCAATATGCGTTTGAAGGCTATATTCAAGACATACGAAACGCAATGAACAACAAGGCATCCAAATAGAGGAAAAAGCATACTGTACTGGTCAAAGTCCTAAATAGAAACACCGGCACCGCATATCCTACTAATCTAGACGGAGGACTAACAATATCAAGGAGCAACACTGTTCATGCAAACCTGGGTATGTCACTATTCACTTCTATAATCGTTATTACAAGGCAAACGGACTACGCGAGTCCAACATTGTATTTATTAGCAGCGTGTGCTAGCGTATCAACAACCGGTATGCTAGGTAAGGTTAACGTTAATATGAGACACCTTTGTTAAAGTCAATGGAGCGCTGTGAAAAAGTGTCGGACCTCTAGGGGAGCTCGTTCTTGGCTGCGCTGTGATTGGTCAATCTACATTCTAGGGTGTGGCTTAGCCAAAGGCGAATTATCCAACTGCACATGTACACTGCCTTCACTAATATACAAATTATGCGAAAGGCTGACCTTTCTGATGTTTCTTTGCAGGTATCGCCTGGTCCCATATGGAAACCACTCATACCTGGAGTCACTCACTGACAAGTCCAAGGTATTGTTTTTTTCCAAACTGGAAAGCAATGTTAATAAAATAAAAAGCATTTTTGGATCATGCTGTTGAATGTTGTTTTATTATGTTTTTTGTGACCCTAGGGTGACCTCAATTTCACCCCAGACACTCGAAGTGAGGGAAAAGAAAGACAAATAATTTGTTCTTAAAACAATAAATTGGCTTTGAAAAAAATAGTGGCTTAAAATGATTATTTTATGACTTGCTCATACTGTCACTTGAGAATACCCTGTGGTGAATAATACCAAATTAAATGACTGTACTTTGGTACAATTTGGCCTCCCGATCCTCATAGTAAATATTTGTTGGGTATATTCCTGTCTTCTATTTTGTGTGTGTGTGTGTGTGTGTGTGTGTGTGTGTGTGTGTGTGTGTGTAGGAGCTACCATTATACTGCTCTGGAGGGCTGCGTTTCTTCTGGGACAACAAATTTGACCACGCCATGGTGGCCTTCTTGGACTGTGTACAGCAGTTTAAGGAGGAGGTGGAGAAGGGAGACACAGGATTCTGTTTGCCCTACAGGTTTGTTAACTGTCATTCAGACAAAACATTTTCATTGTCTATTTCCTGAGACATAATGCTATATAACTTGGTGCAAACTATATATGTTTCAAGTTCTTATGAGGTGATTATTTTTAAATGTGCCTTCAAGTTTCTTGTATTAAATACTTATGGCAATACAGATGTTAAAGATGATATGAACTGAAAGAATCAATGTTGATAATGTCTGTTTATGACAATTAAAGATAATTAAACAAAAAATTTAATAAAAAATCAATACATAGCTTTTTCAAGCAACACCAACTGCGTTTGTTAGTATAGAACGTTGCCAATTTCGATGCATGGTAGGACCTGAGAAGGTCTACAGTACAGGCAACAACTGCAGAATTTTACACACGAAAATGAGTCAGTTCAACGGCATATAATACAAAGTTGAGTCTAAAATATGTATTAGATTGTATTTGCATGATGTGCATTGTAATGTACACAGTACATTTTTAATGGACTAAATAACTACGTATCCAAGCACAGGAAAAGAGATTGCTTATCGTGTGCATTTAGAGAAAACAGAAAAACATGGTTGATGTCCTGTGCTTTTTAGAAAATCGAGGCAGATAAATGGAAAATGTGATTGGACGAATTCATCCAATGGGGTCGCTTGTTAAGTTACCTGCACGGAGGATTTGTGAGTTTTGCTGTTTACTTTAGGCTAGTGGCAGACTTTCTTTGTGGTTGTTGATGGATATTGCACGGATGGATATTGCACAGATACTTCTTACTATGGAACTAGCAGCTATTTCTGAGAGTTGAACTCCCTCTGCATCAACAATCTGTCCTGGGACAGTGAACAGCAGCTTGCTTCAGGGTGAGTAGAAAGGGACATTGGGTTCTGTTTACAGACCCACGGTGGTTTAGATAGCAGCTAGTAAACGCATTATTATCGATCTGTGTTATTGTCAGTCATGCTTAATTTATACAGTGTATGGTCAGAGTACTAGATTGTATAGTTTGAAATAAATGCTTCTAACATGTTTAGCTGATAGCCCTTTCCCCTAGGTTGGATCGTTTGGTACTGTATCTAGACATTTTTCTTCCTCTCCAAGCTTTATTTATTTTCTCCCTACGTCCCATTGAAATCACTAAAATCCTTTCTCCTCTTGCTCCCACCCTGTACCTTATTGCCAACTTCTTCCCTCAACTCCTTTCTCCTCTCAATTCCTTCCTCATTGTCCCTCTTCCTCTCCATGTCCTCTTGCTCACTCTCCTTCCTCTTGCTTCCTTCATCTTTCCCTCTGCTTTCTTCTCTTCCTTCCTTTAATTACAATTGAAAAACTTGTGGTTCATCTTCAGTAAAAGATGTTTGTCAAAATTGCGAGAATCCAGCCATGCTCTCTCTGGGCTGAAGACAAGTCCTGCTATGCTAAATATTCATTCACAGGCTGCAGAGGCAGCTAGAGGTGTATTCAGCTTCACTGACAACCTGCAGACCGCAGGAAATGACTTCAACAGACGTGTAAAAAGTATTGGTGAATGACACTTGAGTAGAAGTACAGCTACTGTGATAAAAATTTACTCCAGTAAGAGTATCTGAATTGAAATGTACTTAAGTGCCAAAAGTGAATATGTGATCTTAAATGCACTTAAGTATATAAAGAAAAATTGTGTTACATCTGCAGGGCTCTAGAGTGCGACCAATTTGACGGCACATGCGACCTAAATTTGTAAGGGTGCGGCAAAAAAAAATCCTAGGTTGCACCGATGCACCTAACGTCCTCCTATCCGCTGCCTCTCCACGAACTAAGCGTTTGTTCTCCTATGACTGAACATGTACTCATGGTTGGTCATATCGTGGTCTAAACCAATCAGAGACAGAGATTGGGTGGGTTTTTGCCTCTGGCTGTGGTCCAGATATTCCTGTAGGCCTACACTGCTCCGTGCTGTGTGATTGAAATTGCGACCTGAGCACCAGAGAATCAGTCACGGCAATCAGCATCAGCAAAATAAACGCAAGATAACAGACGACGAACAATGACAAGAAATAGACCCATATAGAGTTTTTTCTTTAAGAAAGGTAGGCCTGTTCCCCCCAACACTCTCCTTGGTCAGTGCTCCGACAACAGTACGGACATGGAGCTACTTCAGCCACCAGTCTCCCCAGTCCCTGGTAAGATGCCAAGCCCTGGTCCTCCATCGTCGGAGATTGCATCCGCCTCAGAGACTGGGGTAGAGTACAAAATACCGAGCGTGAGCTAGAGACTCAAAATAAAAAGAGAAAAATATAAACCGTACATTTCTTAATGACTGGTTAGACCAGTTTCCCTATTTAATGTTTCCCTATATAAGACAGAAAATGTCACGCACTGCATTTATTGTAAAGAATGTGACCAGAGCATGGCAGGAAACAGTGGATCAACAACATTTCAAATCGAAATGGCAAAAAAGCACAATATTTAAAAAAACACTTCATGCCGTGATAAGTAGTGGCCCGTCTCCCGGGTGCATTTCAGCAGGAGGCAGGCAGCAGATATCAGGTACTCAGAACAATCAGAGAGGATAATAAAATTCAACGTCGCCCATTCACTAAATATAGATCGGAAATTATTCTCATGAAGAAAAATAGATTACACGTGAACCCGACGCACAGTTTTGGTAACGCTAACCCTAATTTTAGAAATGTCAGTCCTTGTTTACTTAGTATTAACCCTGATTTATGCAACAAACAAAAACTAATAGAATGGAAACTCTAATTTTTTTAATGCTGAAAGCGTGAGAGTCACGCCAGATGACTGAGAGTTGGAAACCCTGCATACATGTAATTTATGATCGACAGTGACACAAACATTTCTATGAAGGAGTGTATGATTGTCTACAGCCGGATCTTGAGGAGAGGGAGACTGGTCAATATACTAATTGGACACATTGAAGTGGAGCATGGTCATGCACAATATAAGAGTACCCTGTTTTAAGGCCTACCCACTATAGCATGATATATAAAATAGAAATCTTACAAAAATTGTATAGGCCTAAAATATTATTAAATATTCATAAATAAAAATAAAGTGACGCACTTTAAACATTTTTTTTTAAAGATTTTAATTTTTATATACAGTATGCTTGTGTTTCAAATAAAAAATGATTTACCAACTACTTATTCTTTAAAAAAAGAATTGACATAATATATATGAATGTATATGGAGCGGGATTAAAAGGTGAAATTGAAATTGTGGCGTTAAAAACTTGGGTGCAACAAAATTTTGTGCTGGTGCACCTAAAAAAAAAGGTTAGGCGCACCAGTGCAACCAAGGATAAGGTTAGTCTGGAGCCCTGATCTGTCAATGCATAATAAAGGGCAAGCCATAGCACTCATCGGAATTCCAATCACTTGTTGAGGTACTCTAGTTAGTGTGAATAATTCAGCAATCCAGACACTATTTATTTTAAATTATATGGTGTTTTGAAAACAAATTTTGACTGGATTGTATGATAATGATATCTGAAACGTGTGATACAGTACCTATATACTACATGTTTTAGTTTCAAAGTAGTCAAGCCATAATCTGAACCCAAATGTTTGGGGAAATATTTCATAAACGTTTGTAGGACAGTGGTTCTTAGGTGCCTTTCCTTAGGTGCCACCAGCCAGTCCATGTACTTAAACTATAACAGAGTTTAGCACACCGGATTCTACTAATCAACACATCAGTCATTAATTAATCTGATCTGATAGTTCAGGGCTACAGCTAAACTTTGTAAACACATCTGGTAGGGATCGCTGGGGAGAGGTTTAAGAACCACTGGTAAAGGGCATGGCCATTCACAGAACTTTTAAAGTGCATGTGCTGAAATTAGAAAAACAAAGGCACCCAAACTCAAATAAAACAAATTGCAACTGTGACACAGACTATTTGAGAATTGTTATTATTTAGATTTTTTAGTTGACCTACAACATCATTATATTATGATAGCCTATATAAAATGGTTTAAGTTGGAGTTAGTTAAACAATGAGTCTACAAGTATATTATTTTATTAATATTTCATATGATTTTGATTTTGTAACATTATTTGTGTGTCATTGAAAGGAGAGAAGGGTGCCACAATCTAATGTAAAGTATTTTACAAAACTATTTTGGACAACATTAAATTGCATATCAGCAATAAGCAAATCAATAAAATAGTAGTATACTATATCTGATGTAATATCATTCCCAATTTCCCTTAATATGTTGCCTGATAACTTGTTGTCAACAATAGGCATAATACCAAACATACAGAAATACAGTTATCAAAAAGGATAGCTAGAGAGGATGGTTTTCTACATAGCCCTTCATAATCTAACATCCTAATCATGGAACACAAATCTAATATTACATTTAATGCTAATACATTATGATGTGAAGGCAAACAATGTATTGTCACTAAACAACATTATTAGGTCTGTGGTCAACCTAAAATTAACTGCAGGCTGCTTGGCAAGTTAGCAAGTAGATACTACCTAATGGCTGATTCCGGTCGCTGACATACTGTATCAATTCCCTGCTGAAGGGATGGACTACGTACTGGGTTCAGACGGGCAGAAACTTCTCTCGAACATGTCACGCTGATTGGCGCAGGCTGTTCAAATGCGCGCTGCACATTTTCAGTTCATGGAATATTCATACATCGTTCCCGCCGCCCACACAGCTGCGCTTAAAATGAGGATAGTTTACAATGTTGTTAGCTAATTGATGGACTGTAGCATATACCACCACTGAACTGCTTGGATACTTATATATTTTACCTAAAGATACTGTAACTCATACTTAAATCAGGGGAAAAGGTGTAACCACTGAAAGAAAACAAGTTTATAAAAAGCTTATACTTCCGTATACTTCGGACGACACTACTGCTCTTGGTGGGTAGGGTTACATTGATTTGCTCAATATTAAATGCATGGCTAAAGCGATTGGATAACGACTTAACGGAGATATTAGTAAATCATTGGTTTTACTCCAATACGACTCATTTTAATTTTGTAGCAAGTAACGACTGTGTTTTGGAAAATGTAAAGAAGTAAAAGTATAAATTTCTGTAATAAAATGTAGTGAAGTAAAAGTACAAAGTTGGGAGACAGATACATACTCAAGTAAAGTACAGATGCACAAAAAAAATACTTAAGTACAGTAACGAACAGTGTTGTAGTACTCGAGACCGGTCTTTGTCTCGAGACCGGTCTCGAGATCACTTTTTGATGGTCTCAGTCTCGTCTCGGTCTCGACCGCATTTGTACTCGGTCTTGCTTTTATTGGATGTAAAACGTACTGTTCAAATCCAAGCAATAACGTGACTCATGGCTAATTATGTATTTTTGTTACCACTGTCACCCATCCCCGCCCCCTTTCACTCGCACTCCCAAGAAAGTGAGCTGTATTTGCCTGGGAGCGGGATAAGATGTCTGCAGAATCTTCAGTAATACAATTCGGCAAAAAAAATCATAAAGAATATATTTGTAAAACAACATCCAGAAGAAAGCATACAGCTTCTTGTAAATACTGCAGTGCTTCGATTTCATAGACGGTGGGGACTACGTCAAACTTTTATCATTACTTAGAAAGGAAGCACAAAGAAGGTAAGCTATAAGAGTGATGTTTAGCAAAGCTTGCTAGCTAACTTTAGCAACCTGCCTCGGATGGGTATTGAAAACCGGTCCCATTCGAGAAGTGTACATTTTTGTCCCACCATAGTCTTATTTGATCGATGAGTAATGTAGACAATCTGCTGCGCGTGTGTAGCTAATGTTAAGTTACAGTTCATCGACCTTAGCTAATGTCATTAGCTGACATTAAAGCTATGCGCCAAGGTGATTATCCCTGTTTGGGTGAGAGAGCTAACCTAGAAATATAAGCATAGAGTGGAGACTGAGTAATGCGCCTCAAATTATATGAGAAATTACTGAATTAAATAGGTTATTGTATGGCACATGGCACGTTACTTTCAGAGAGCTAATTTTTATGTTACAATTTACAGTTCCAGATCAAATATTACTTTTTACCAGCACACACTCTCTGGCTCATACCATATCAGTCATTTAACTTCCTTGTTTACCTATTTGAAAATTGTGATGGCCAAAATACCATTGATTTATATTGTGTTTACTTTTTGATGAAACTGCTCCCAATTAAATCAATTTTGTACTTTTATAAATCACATGCAGTTAGGCCACTGACTTTCTGACCTCTTTGTATTAGATGTAATTTGTTGCTTATAGTACACATTAAAGCTATAAAAGACTCTTACAGTAGTTGTTCCTAAACATCAACATTTCACATAGAATTACTGTATTCATTACAATACACAGCTTTTCTGCATTTTAAACATTTTACACATTTAGCTATGTTGTTTTGAAAAAAAAGGATTGTTGTTGGTTTAAAAACAACATAACTTTATGTATTGTTGATAAAAGGCAGAGAAAAGTGAAGACTTTAGTGATGAACGATTAATAATTGTTTTACATAAATGATGTTCACCCAGGAGTATTGAATACAGATGGTTTATTTCAGCTTTGAGTGTTTAATATCTAGTTGTATTTATGGGAATGTGGGTCTTTCAGATCAATTTGAGATGCTCTTTTGATCATGTTTCACATGTAGTGTGGGGCGCTGGTCTTGGTCTTGACTCGGTCTCGCCCTCCCTCGGTCTTGGTCTCGGCTTGGTCTCGGCCCCTAAAAGTCTTGGTCTTGTCTCGGTCTCGATACACTCTGGTCTTGGTCTTGTCTTGGTCTTGGGTTAGGTGGTCTTGACTACAACACTGGTAACGAAGTATTAATACTTAGTTACTTTACACCACTAAGTGAAAGTCATGGTTGCAATGGTGAAGGATCTGACCAAGGGGGAGGATGTAAATGATGGAGTAGGGACCTAGAACAGAGCCCTGGGGGACCCCTTGGGTGACTGCAGCTAAATACGATGTATGGTCTCTGTGGGGGTGTAATGGGTGCGTTGGTGAGATATACATGCAGTCAGGAGAGTGTGGTTCCCTCAAAAGAAACCCTGGGTGAGGTGGATCTGATGGCTGACTGTGTTGAAGGCAGCACTCAGATCAGGGAGAATCAGGATGTTGAAGGCACCAGCATCAGCAGAGATGAGGAGATCATTTATAACTTTGAGTTATAAGTGCAGTCTCTGTATTGTGAAGCGGACAGAAACCACATTAAAGAGGATCAAACAGGTCATTGTTGATGAGGTGGTTTCGAAATTGAGGCAAAAGTCCTTGCCAGGGTTTTTGCAAGGAAGGGGAGGTTGGATATGAGGCAGAAATTATTTAGGATGATAGTATGCAATCTGGGCTTCTTTGAAATGGGAGTCCCTGCAGCAGATTTGTTGGTAGAGGGGACAGTGCTGTGGGTGATGGAGGTTGACAATGCATGTGGTGTAAGGACAGAGTGCAGGCAGACAGGCTTTAGTAAGAGCTGCAGGGATGGGATCCAGGGAACAGGTAGATTTTGATGACAGTATAGGTGTAATCAAAGCAAAGTCAATGAATGTACAGAGGTGGTTTAAAGGACAGCTGATGGACAGGGTAAGTAGTTAGAAATTGGGTTGGGGGATGTGGGAGGCTGATCCTACAGAGATGCGTTGATTTTTGTATATTTTAAAGAAATTAAGAAAGGTGTTGGCAGGCAGAGTGGCCGAGCTAGAAGTGCTGGGGCTGAAGTTGTTTATTGACTATGAGAACAAAGTGTGTGACTTCATGTTGGAGTTATTGATGTTGAAGGAGGAAGACCTGGAAGGACATCTCTGTAGGTGGAGGTTTGATGATTGTAGGCTTCAGTGTGGATGGTGAGTCCCGACGAGCTAGCCAAGCATGCGTTGCAGTGGCCAACCTGCTTCAGAGAACGTGGCTCAGGTGTTAACCGGGTTGATGAGGATGTAAATGAAACATGTTTAGCTTTAAGTGTTAACAGCTCCAGAGAAAAACTTGTGTATGAATATAATCTGACCCATGTTCTGTTTTTGTCAGGATGGACGTGGAGAAGGGCAAGATTGAGGACACAGGCGGCAGCGGCGGTTCTTACTCCATCAAGACCCAGTTCAACTCAGAGGAGCAATGGACCAAGGCGCTCAAGTTCATGTTGACCAACCTCAAGTGGGGCCTGGCGTGGGTTTCATCTCAGTTTTACAACCGATAGAGGACAATGAGGACTTTCCCTGGATGTGACCTTTGACCCATGGCTCTTCTGCGATTCTTTTGTCTAATTTTCTATTTGCAAGTTTTTACATTCCTCTCTTCAGATGCTACAATGCTCTAATGTCAAGGAGATGGGGAAGACAGGACAAAATGAAATGACGAATGACTTTTGAGATTCACCCTGAACAGTTTTTCAAAAGTTATCTGCATGGAATTTGCCTAAAATATATAACAAAGTTCAAGAATGACAATTTATTGAAATGAGGACTTGTGTTGTAGTCATTTATTTTTATCTGAATTAATTTTTAATTTGATAGGCATAATCCAGTTGGTTAACATTTGAAAACCCAAACTCTGGTGAGTTTTAATCGAAAACATCTCTTGCTTTTCTGGTATTCTTATTTGCCATTGATAGAACTAGATAAAAATGGTTACATTGTAAACACAACGTTTTAAGTTCACATAGCTACATTTCGATGGAAAGATCATGAATGACTGATCATGAATGACTGAGAGCACATGCCAGTGTCCTTTCCTTGATATGCACAGACCTTTTATAAAACTGGATATGTGAAAGCATCAGGTCATTGACCTGGTAAATTCCTAAAGATCAGTGCAATTGAAGGCAAATGGACTAGAATGACCTACTCAGTGACCTACTGAGATGTAGCACTGGAATGGGTTTGTATCAGTGTCACATACTTCTTACAATTATTTGTGCCTATGTGTTTCAAACTGTATATATTGAAATTTCAGCCCCAATCTAGACACAGAATGTAATTGTGCATTTTGTTATAGGTTGATACTTATACACTGCTGATAAAGTATGTTGATTTCACCATCCAATGGAACAGAAAATGTTTGCGAGACTTTTCTCATCTGCAAATTCCCAGAGAGCATCATAACTCCCCTGAAAGCGTTATCATTATGATCACACTGTTGTTTTGTTCATCTGCATTTAATGTATTGATCCTTTTACTTACAAACAAGTCAGCTTGTGGGTTTAGATATATGCCCATGTCACTGTCTGCTTGTTCGTCTCCATAATATGTAAAAGATAATGGTCCCACATAGAGCTGGCAGAGCACTGGAAGGCTGTGTTGCATACGAGTACGCTCCCAGCGCGTTCTCCCCTCTCTCTTCCTGTCCCCCCTTCCTTGGTGTCAGACCACCTCCCCTACCCCCAATGTAAAGTAAAATGTGTGTGCTTTCACGCACAAAAAGAACCCATCAGACTTGTTATCATTGCTTTTTATGTATGTCTCTGTATGTATGTCCCCTATGTATCTGTCTTTCTACTACAACTGGCTGATGTTGCCAGCAGCATATTGGTTGAGTGCAATAGTGATAGTCCACTGAACATTTATTTTACCCCAGTCAGATTTTTGCATATTTTTGGCACTGAATGTTATCAGATAATTTATTTAATAAAGAATGTTACTGTTTAGAATGCCACTGTGCAAAAAATGTAGTTGACCCCTGTAAAAACTGGTTATGCCATGTTTAGCAGCAATCCGAAGACAGAAACTAAACGCGTCCTCTACATGTTGATCAGTCTACATGTTGATCAGTCTACATGTTGATCAGTCTACATGTTGATCAGTCTCAGAGCACCAGGGAGGAATAATGTCCAAGAGCTCCATTTAGAACTGATTCAATTCTGCAATTCTTGCCAACGGACGTACGGCGTGACATTCTCCTGTAAAAGTCTCTAAAACAAAGCAGAGTTCATGGTATAAAAATGCATTGTTATCACTAGACATAATATGGTCCATGCTGAATTATGGTCTGACGATGCTTTGAAACAACTTCAAATATGTAATAACATTTTGGACTTTTATTTCTGACACTGCATGATTTGCAATAAATATTATCTTAATTTGAGATACTCCATATTGTAGTTCAAATATGGTACTCACACAAAGACCACAAATTCACAGCAAAAAATCTGATTATATGAAAACCTGCTGTTTCACATGTACAGTGTTATCCCACATAATTTGTCCTCTTATCCATCTATCCAGAAAGAGTTTGTTTGTGTAGCAAGACCCCTAATGGGGACTAGTGTTCTTTCAGCGACACTATCTTATGCTAGCGACGCTTCAGGTGACGTCATATGGTCGGTATAATGAGAAAACCTTCAAAATAAAAGCCTGAAGGTCAATGCATATCAAAGTGCATAACACTTTAATTAGGTTAGTGAACTCTATACAAAGGCCCGTTTTATGATGTTTTAAACATGTAGAAAGTTTGAGTTATGTGAAAAAATAAACATATAAAAAAAGGTTATAACAACAATGGTTATGCGTACATTAACATACTGTGCTTGCAAATGCAGATTTTGCTCTGTAAAAACTAAACTATTGCTTGGGCCAAAATAACTGTTCAGTAGGATATATTTTATCCAAATATAATCTCAAATCCCAGGGCACTTGATGCTGTATGGCCAGGAAACACTAAATCATGGGCCCTCCTCACTCTCCCATTCATTTCACTGTAGGCCATAATTTAATATGCAGTATCTGCTTTATAAAATCTAAACAATCGCTTGGGCCAAAACATGCTCTATGGATAACTGCTCAGTAGGATCTATTTTATCCAAATATAGTCTCTGGTCCTCCGATAAAAAAAAACGTATCAGTTTTCCAGTCAGATGGTTTTTTTTTAGTTTAGAGAATCACCAATTCTGTACGGTACCTCATTGTGAACAAGCACTGCAAACAGAGGATTTCTGATCTAAGGATCCATTAGATTTGGAAAGAGTAAACCTAATACCATGTGCGTCATCGCGCTATATTAACCAAACACTGGCTATACTTATTAGAGATACTATAGTGACTGATGTTAATATATGTTAAGCTACTAAACATGGTCACATAGTCAGTTAACACAAAATAATTGTCCAAATTTACTCCCCACCCAGAACAGGATAACATTACTTTGTCAAGCTTGCGAGCCTCTGCAAGCCATAAGTCTGTAGGTTGGTGTTGCATGGCCTGTCAGCAGCGACTATGAGCCTGTCAGTGTGTGGCTTGCTCAGGAATGGGACACTTTTTGTACTGAGAGCATTCCCTGTGTAACCACTTGGTCTCTCTCTCGCAAAAACTACTGAAAAATATAGCCGCAAGCGGCGATTTGCAGGTTCAACCCTTTTTTCTCAATAGCGACTTCAAAGTAATTTCACACAAGGTTCACCATTGTTATAAAACATATGTTATCATTTTTATGATCTATAGCTTGTTTTATGTCATTCCACGTGCAGTTATTATACATTTAAAGCGTCCCCAAGTGGTCAATATGAATGAGACTTGCAGGGTGTGGTTCAATTACGTATTAAGAGATTTGTCATGATTGGAGAATGAATATGCAATTACTAGTAACATTTGTGTATTGGCACTCACCTATCTTGCGCTTGTAGCACCCCTTAGTGGTCAAGGTATATGAAACTGTCTGGGTATATGTTAGGAACTTATCTGAACACATCCAGTGAGTTTTGTGATGATTAGCCTTACATTTGCTAATTTGTATTCATTTATGTCGAGAGCCACTCCCCTTTCAAAGTTCATTGGTCAATAACCTAAAATGTAATTGAGATTGACGTGTTTTGTTCAAGTTCGAATAAGCTTGATCCAATAATGATTCACTGAAAATATTCTGGCAATCAGAGCTACAGTGTAGGAGAAGATAAAAGCACCCCCTAGTGGTCAATTTGAATTGGAAATGCAGGGCGCGGTTCAGGTGCTTATGATGATATATCCTGAGAGATTCGCCATTATTGGCGATTGAATATATGATTAATAGTACAATCTGTGTAATGCTACTGACCTATTTTGTGCTTGTAGCGCCACCTAGTGATGCATGTATATGAAACTGCCTGTGTATGTCTGGGGCAGTTTCCTTGCAGGGCATGGTTCAGTTACTTATGATATTTCATGATTGGAGAATGAATATGCAATTAATAGTACAATTTGTGTATTGCTACTCACCTATCTTGCGCTTATAGCGCCCCCTGGAGGTGCATGTATATGAAACTGTCTGGGGCATTTATCTGAACATATCCTGTGAGTTCTTTGAGTTTTGTGATGCTTGGGCTAACGGTTGCTCATTTGTGTTCATTAATGTCCAGAGCCACACCCCTTTCAAAGTTCATTGGTCAATAACTTGAAAAGTAATTGAGATATCAACATGGTTTATTTAACTTTTAATAAACTTGGTCCAATGATGATTCACTGAAATTTTGGTGGCAATCGGAGCTACGGTTTAGGAGATGTCAAAAATTTGTTTTTCAAAAAATTCAAAACGGCAGAAAATTTTTGTAGGCGGACCTTAATGGTCCTTGAGGCTTTTTTGTAGAGCACACTGAGTTGCACCTGTGTGAGAAATTTCAAGTCAATCGGACTTACGGTGTGAGGGGCGTGGCCTTTCAAAGTTTACATTTTGAAGCCTTAATTACAGCGCCACCATGTGGTTGATTGGGTTCATATTTCTATGGAAGCACATGCACACCATTTCCAGTTATTCCCCCAAGTTTCATGTTTCTAGCTCATTCCAGCTCACAGGAATTTCAGCCGGTGTGGCAGACAACAAATAACAACCATTCAACACAAAAACAATAGGGTTCTACCACTTCGTGTTGAAGTTATCACTTAGGTTTGGTTTTAAGTCTGTTTTAAGGTTTTTGCAAGGAAAATTCCAAACGTGTATTGAACTGTAATACAAAATATGTGATATACAGAAAATTATTAAAGATGATTTGTTTGTTATTTGGACAATTGTTATGCTATTACATTAATGATGATGATAATTTACGGTGTTGTATTTAATAAATTGAATAATCCTTTTTAAAATCAATTCTGATTCAATAATTGTTTTCTCGAATGTTGCAGAACCTCAGTTAAAAACACTAGCTGGGTCAAGGATAAAAACTATTATACTGACTGTAATAGTTTAATAAAAGTTAGACCCTATCAAATAAATTCATTATTAAACTGTGTATTTAGTTAAGTCACAGTTCTTTAATTCAACGAATTAATAATTGAATATGTTGTCTCAAATATCACTTGCCTATAATTGTCTGTACCATCCCAATAAGTTTAATAAGTTGGAACCTGATTGCGTCAAACTCTAATTAATAAAAGTATCCTCCAAGTTTATACTCTGAAGTTAGCAAAGGGTAAGAGCAGCATTTTCCAAACACCTCTCTCTCTCCTTGATCCCTTGAGCTGATAGGTGTCCTAGGGTAGGGGGGAGGTGTCTGTGTGCGGATCCTGTTGTTCGAGCTGTCAGGCACTGAGAATTTAGCAGCACCCTACAGAGTGTGTGGTAGTATTTTCATAAAAATGGATGATTTTCATAAGAAAGGTAGTGTATTTGCATGTATCCATATGTTTGATCACACACAGACAATCAGTATGGTAGACAGTATAATTATAAATTTACTATAAGAACATCTTATAATGGAATAGATCAAGTCACAATGAAGTGCATTGAAATACCCTCAAGGCTGTTGGGGATCAGGAGGCCTCAAGGCCTCAGTAGAACTGCCGGAATCAACATGGCTGATTGTTTTTAGGGAGTTCTGGATTCTGTGTCACCAATTAAATCATGGGATGTTTCTGTTAAGGGCATCCGAGAGCACGTCTACACACATTAACATAAATTAACATAAAGGGATGACCAATTACATCATGGGATGAAACAGTGATGGTGGAGAAAGTCCCAAGTTTGATCAGAACCGCCCCAGTGATTAACATTTAGGCAGGGTCAGGTCAAGGTTCATTATAAAAACAGAAACTTGATTTCTTCAGTTATTTCTGCAGGATAACAACTCAGCTTTATGATGTGTCAATAAAGTCTATTTTGGACTGGAAAAACTGCTGCTGTCTTGTTCTTTTTCTGAGCAAGAGATGAGAAGATTTTCTCCACCACAAGTGATGGCTGGCTATATTCTCAGACACAGACTCAAGAACAGTCTGCCGTCATGGAATATGAATCCTTATGATTAATAATTAAGGTTAATCAATAAATAGGATCTCAGATGTGGCCTGTCGTGACACTACAGATGCTGCTACCACTGTGTATCTAATAAGAGGGACATGTAATACTCAGGGGTGGACTGGGACCAAAACTCGGCCCTGGCATTTTGGCCTTCACCGGCCCGCATTGATTGAGACTGCCTCCTGAACAGAGGGTCGCAGGAAGAAGGATCTGATGTGCCGGTGTTTCAGCTACAAAAACCCACCAAACTGATCCTAAACCTGCCCTTTTCACCCGCCCAAAACCTTTGATGCCCACGAAACAGATTGCAAAACCACCCAATTGGCAGAAATCCCAAAGATGATGCTGTTTAAAGATATGATTGGGCCAGTTCAGTGTCAATTAATAAAACAACCAATGCAGGCGCAGTTCTAGCAGGGGGGCAAAAACTTTCGCCTGGCAACACTATGTTATGTCGGCAGCACAACTCTGATTTGTTCTTTCAGAATAATAGCGCTCGTAATTCATTACAATAATCATAGTTAATTCATTGCATAGATACTGGGTCTATGTTTATTTCAAAGAAATAATATACAAAGCCCTACCCCTAACCTGCTCTAAACTAACACAAATACCTAGATAACTAAGCTGGCACAAGATCAAGGCACCCTAATCAAAATACAGGTGGTGGTTCGCCCAGATCTGAGCCTAGTGTGAATATACAAGGAAGTTACCCTACGGGTGGTGTAAGCCCATGGGCGGCTCTTTCCTACACACTCCCCAATGCGTTCCCCTTCCCCTGGGAAGAACAAAGGTTATTCACAGTAATGAACCCAGTAATGTTTCAAAGTACAATAATAATAAATGTTCTAAATACTAATCACACTAAACACCAATCACACGAACACTCTCTCCACACAGAACCAAACAATACCACCAACAACAACACACAACCACTCAGGCTGTCACCAAGAGAGAATGAGAAGAAGAGCAGAGAGAGTGAGCTCTCAAACACAGGGCTTTTTATCTGGCTCTCAATAAGCCACAGCTGTCAGGGCTGATGAGGTAGGCGGGACCAAAGGGGGACATTCCTCTCCATCCTGCTCCCATATGGCTCCACCTGCTGGGCACAGACAGACAGAACAGACACAGACAACACCAAGAGACACAGAACACAGCAAAAAGGCACACACTGAACTGGGGGACGTAACAATGTTCTTTTGTTGCTAAGATTTGTCTATTGTTACATAAAACAGACACTAGTAGTGAATGTCTTTCAAATGTAAACGTGTTTTCACATGACATTGAGAATATATTCAATCAATTTCTGTGTACAATCTATTTGTTAATGTTTTCAATTAAACGTTGTAATTGATAACATTAATAGTTAAATGTTTAGTTAAATGTTTAGTTATGTTAATTGGGGTTTTTTTGCGGAAAAAATACGTTTTGGAATATTGCATTGTTTGACTTCAACAATCGACAAGTGTGGATTTCTCTGGAAAATGGGAAATAAACAGAGGTATGTACACAAACTTATTTGTTCAAACTCGCTGTGTTCATTATAAGGAATCAGTGCACATGGATATAGACTAGTAATGACATTTCGAACATTTTTAGTGGCTCAAAGCAAGTTTTTTAACTTGCCCCGTAAATGTGTGATGGTTGTATACTGGCAGCAAAAGGTAAACACGGTTTTGGCAATACAGATTGTTTGAGTTATTAACGCTACGGACAGCACTTCCGATATGCAAACAACAGAGATACATTTTGAAATCGCCCGGAATTCTCCTTTAAGGACATTATATCAAAGTTGTATCAGCCTGTAGTGTGGGTTTCCACTTTGATTTTGAGTGTGACTCCATATCCAGACCTCCATGGGTTGAAAAATTTGATTTCCATTGATCATTTATGTGTGATTTTGTTGTCAGCACATTCAACTATGTAAAGACGAAAGTATTTCATACGATTAGTTCATTCATGCAGATCTAGGATGTGTTATCTTAGTGTTCCCTTTATTTTTTGAGCAGTGTATTACATATCCCAATACAGGATTCCTTGATCTAAACCATCTGAACAATACATTTCAATGTTCCACACATGATTTGTAAAAAATAGCTTCAAAATTATTATAACCATATTTAACCAATATTAATACCTAAAATATCATTTATTTGCTTTATGTTTCCTTTATACATTCAACAATGATATAATCATTATCTAAACATCCAAATAATATTTTTTCTAATATTACTATTTATCCCTCAAACAGTTCCTACTGGCAAATGGAGAAAAACCAATACTCCAAAACCTACTTGATTTGTAAGGGGCTTATCTCAAAGTGATGTCCTGAGGCACGAATGGCCTGTGTCCCCTTTTATTGCATAGGATTGTCCTGTTACTGTAGACCTTGTAGTTGTTTTAACAGATTATTTTACTACCATTCCGTAGTGGGCCCTGTAAAGAGGTTTCAAATGCTGCTGGACCACTAATGTGGTCAAATCCAAGGCTCCCTGCTGGTCTTCCAGCAGGCTTTAAAATGAGGAGAAGCAGAAGTGAAATCGTGTGCCAGGTTCCTCTTCCTGGATTCAAACATCATTCAATCATCCACAACAGAACCAAGGGCTCAGACTCACTCTGTTCTACTTGGTTTGATTCACATTTCTGTATATGCAAATTAGCAACTATGTTATATTGTACTCTATGATGTCTGTATTGTCAAATCAATATTTAGCCACAGTTAATTTATTGTGAATCAACAAGGCCTCCCAGTAAAGCTAAAAATACATTGATACCTGCAGACTGATAGCTTTATCACTGAATAGGTGTCAGTATCCTCACAGATCCACAAACATAGAACCCAGGATAAAGTGGCTGAGTGAATGTGGTCTGGACTCTGTGGAGGAGGGTCATTGTGTCAGAGACACTGTAGAAGGACAGAGTTCCTGCCCTGTGGTCCAGGTACACTCCTACTCTGGAGGAGCAGGGGACAGGGATATCAGTCCTGTTTCTATTGTGGAGGAAACAGCAGCTGGATGTAGAGCAGTATAACCTCCAGGACTGATCATTAAGACCAAACACACACTCATCACCACCTCCTTTCCTGTTGATCTCTTTATATGAGACAGCTACATTAACCCCTCCCCCACTCCACTCTACCTCCCAGTAATAGACTCCAGACAGACCCTCTCTACACAACACCTGGTAGTAGGAGGTAAATCTGTCTGGATGGGCAGGAAAGGACTGGACATTATCACTCCACGTCACCTTTCTGTTCCTCTCAGACAGACACAGGTACTGGTTTGCCGTATTGGGATCCAATGTGAGTTGGCAGGAGTCTGAGGAGATGAAACATAAAGTCAGTAACAATGGGTGCATAGGAGTGAATGCGTGGGTTCAGTTGTGTTTGTGTGATTAAATGTAATCGTTATGAGGATTGGTTTTGCACACCTGTGTAGAATCTGTTTGTTCTTGAAAGGTAGGTAAAATTTAGGTAAAATTGTGTGCTGGGTGTGTGACTTTATTAACTCACATGTTAAGAACTCTCTGCTGTTAGGTTGATCATATTGTTTTATCTCAACTGTTGTCACTGTGGAGACACATAACTCCATGTTAGATGCTGCACAAATGGACTACAAGGCAAAGTCACTGGCCTCCACAGTTTGATTCTTGAGTCATAGTGCCACATTTTCTTGTGTAGAGTGACTCAGTCTTTTTGAATAGGTGGTAAAGTTACATTTATGCTTAACTTCAGCAAGCTTTAGTAGTCTTAGATGCTTGGTTAGTGAAGTGATTGTTATCAGATGGAAAAATTATACAATTCTTTAATTAATGGATTGGCTTAAATATAATTTAGCATTCGGTGATGTACAAGGATGTTCTTAAAAAAATACCAACATTGTCTAGATATCTTGTCCATTGCCTTCTTGCAGAGATCCTGCATTTGATCTTTCATTTCAGAGACTGATTTCTTCACATGATCAAAGGAGACATGTGGATAAACAGTGATACTGGGTAAGACCTCAGATCCAGCAGAGACACAAAGAGACTGGAAACTCTAGAGAGAGAAACCAGTAGGAGGTTTATAGAAAGACAAGCAGAGATTTAAGTTCAAGACCATTTTACTGGTAAATATGTTATTATGTAGCCATTTCAGAGTATTGTAAGGTCAGTTAGTGATGTTATTATGCAACCATTACAGAGTATTGTAAGGTCAGTTAGTGATGTTATTATGTAACCATTACAGAGTACTGTAAGGTAAGTTAGTGATGTTATTATGTAACCAGTACATAGTATTGTAGGGAAAGTGAGTGATGTTATTATGTAACCATTACAGAGTATTATAAGTTAAGTTAATGATGTTATTATTTAACCATTACAGAGTACTGTAAGTTAATGATGTCACCTGGAGGAACTGGATGTTATCCTCTGTGTGTGAGAGCTTCTCCAGCTCAGCATCTCTCTTCCTCAGCTCAGAGACCTCCTGCTCCAGTTGATCCAAGAGTCCTTCAGCCCGACTCACTTCAGCCTTCTCCTGAGCTCTGATCCGTTCCTTCAACTCAGAGCGTCTTCTGTTAATGGAGCGGATCAGCTGAGTAAAGATCTTCTCACTGTCCTCCACTGCTGCCTGTGCAGAGCGCTGTTAAGATACAGAGAGAGAGGAGGGGCTCCAGTTAACAAGCTCATTCACTTACCAGGAACACAGACAGATGAATAATTAAAGGAAAAACCTGAACAAATGAGTCGAGGAACATAATGAATGCAGATATTTTAGGTTGTTTTTCTTTTCCTTAATTTGTCATCCATCTAAATGTATTTATGTATTGGTTGAATGCATGTATTCATCCTGGATTCTGATTGGCTGATCGCCATGGTATATAAGACTGTATACAGCAGAAATGACATGACATCACATTTAAATATTTAACTGTGTAAGTAACTGGTCTATAAGAACAATACGTCATCTCAGGTGTATGTGAAATATTGGCCATATACCACAGCCCCTTGTGCCTTATTGATTACATATAGCCTATCAACCCAACACTCACCTTCAGAAAGTCTACAGCCTGTCTTAAATCCTGAATCTCCTTCTCTCTTTCCTTGGTTCTATTCTGGGATTTCTGAAGTTTTTCACACAGCTGTTCCTGTTAAAAAAACATGTTATGAAATGAAAAGGGATATTTATATAGGATCTTTCAAGTTTAAATCCATATGTGGTCTCGACTCTCTACTGTACATTTAATGTACAGTGCATCTGGAAAGTATTGACAGCGCTTCACTTTTTCCATATTTTATTATGTTACACCCTTATTTAAAAATTTACTGAACAATACCACATTATGATAATGTGAAAGAATTGTGTTTGAAATCTTAGCAAATCTATGAAAAATAAAACATGAAAAAAACATAAGTACATAAGTATTCACAGCCTTTGCCATGACACACAAAAAAACCTGTGGTAAATTCAGTTGATTTGACATGATTTTGAAAGGCACACGCCTGTCTATATAAGGTCCCACAGTTAAGAATGCATGTTAGAGCACAAACCAAACCATGAAGTCCAAAGAATTGTCTGTAGACCTCAGAGACAGGATTGTATCAAGGCACAAATTTGGGGAAGGGTACATAAAAAAATATGCAGCATTGAAGGTCCCTATGACCACAGTGGCCTCCATCATCCGTAAATGGAAGAAGTTTGGAACAACCAGGACTTCCTAGAGCTGGCCGCCAAGCAAAACTGAGCGATCGGGGGAGAAGGCCTTAGTCAAGGAGGTGACCAAGAACCCGATCGTCACTCTGACGAACTCCAGCATTTCTCTGTGGAGAGAGGAGAACCTTCCAGAAGAAGAACCATCTCTGCAGCACTCCACCAATCAGGCCAGATAAAAGACCCTTTTCACCACTTTTCAGTAAAAGGTACATGAGTGACCGTCTGGAGTTTGACAAAAGGCACCTAAAGGACTCGCAAACCATGAGAAACAAAATTCTCTGCTCTGATGAAACAAAGATGGAACACAATGGCCTTAATGGTGAGCATCATGTCTGGAGGAAACCAGGCACTCCTCATCACCTGGCCAATACCATCGCTACAGTGAAGCATGGTAGTGGCAGCACTGTGTAGTATCTCAGACTGTGGTGAAGGTTCATCTTCCAACAGGACAACAACCCTAAGCACACAGCCACACTTGAACCTGATTTAACATCTCTGAAGAGATCTGAAAATGGCTGTGCACCCCATCCAACCTGATAGAGCTTGAGAGGCCCTGCAAAGAAGAATGGGAGAAACTGCCCAAAAATAAGTACTTAGTTCTGTTGCCAGCGGTTTAGACCTTAATGGCTGTGTGAGTTATTTTGAGGGGACATGTAACCTTTCCCCCTTCCTGCCCTTTGACACTGGTCAGAGTTGTCTCTTCCCTGCCATTTGAAACTGGACAGGATGTTCTGTGTTGTCATTTTACTTGTATATATTCTCTGTTCCCTAGTGGTGTTTTATATTTTCCTAGTGTGTATAGGTTAGTAGGGTCTTGATATTTCAGGCTCTATTACCCTCTAGTGGGGATTCAGGTCAAAGCATTTTAGGTAGAATCACTTGAATACTACTATGTAGAACTCTGTCTAATTAGTTCATTATTGTTTGCAGCCTTGTATTGGTAATGCCTCTGCATAGCCCTATTTAAGTCACTTGTGTTTGATTAGTTCCTTGTCGGTCATTGTGTTTCCTGTCATCGTTGCTGTATTTGGTATTTAGTATCCAGCGTCAGTATTCTGTGAGTATTTTTCCTGTACACTTCTATGGATCCTGTTATTAAGTTTTGCCTTCCCAAGTGAAGTTTACCTGATGTTTATGTTTATTCCGGGTCTGTTTGACCTTCGGCATTTTGTTATGTTTTAGTTCTTTAAGTCCTAGGCGTAACGCTCTGTTTCTATTTTTCTCCTTGGCCATGTACCATTAAGTTAACAAATTATTTTTCTTCATACAAACGCACTTGCCTCCTACCCATCCTTACGACAAGTGACAGAATGACCGACCCCTCTAAGGAGGTAGCATTTCATGATGGTTCATATGGAGCACAGCTCCTGGCCTCCTTTTGGGAGGACAGCAGTTCAGAAGAGGAGGAAGATTACCGTATGAAGGCATTACGAGCCGGCATCCGTGAGGACGCGTATGCCATGGGCTATACAGAGGAGGATCAGGAATATGACAGTGATGGAATGGAAGCCTATGGAATGAAGTTCTTTGACTGGGATGCCATGGAACAAACCAGTGCTGAGGCACCTTCCAATGAGGATTCCGATGAGGAGGAGGACTCTGTTTGGATTAGCGCCTTCAACTCCTCCCATGGTTTTTCTGGGCACAATAACTTTCCACTGACGCATGGCAAGTCTCCTATCACTAATATAAGGGGTCTCCAGTTCCAAGCCAAGGCCCCTTCCCTTCCTGTTAGGGACCCCCAGACCCAGGTTAGGTCCCCTATCCCCCATGGTAGGGTCCCTCAGTCCCACGCCAAGTCTCCTATCACTAATATTAGGGGACTCCAGTCCCAAGCCAAGGCCTGTGTCCTCCCTGTTAGGGACCCCCAGACCCAGGTTTGGTCCCCTATCTCATGTGATAGGGTCCCTCAGTCCTATGCCAAGGTCTCTGTCGATACTTTTAAGGCCCCTCCGTCTCCTGTTAGGGCAACCATGCCTCACGTTAGGGCCCTTTGCTCTCATGTTAGGGCCCCTATCCCTAGAATGGGGTCCAAAACACTGTCCAGGCATTGCCAAGACCCTCAAGTATTTTGTTCCAGTTCTTTGACTCTAGACTCCAGTCCTCCAGAGCCCAAGATGGCTTCTGCTGCCCTTCCCAAGATGGCTGCTGATCAGCTCAAGATTGCTGATCCAACACAGCCTCCCATAACAAAGGCCCAAGAGCAGCCAGTGGGAAAACCTGCGGTTTCTACTGACCTCCTACAAGTCCTGGCCAACATCTTGAAAGAGGATCCAGAAGTGGTCCAAGATTATCGCAAGTGGGTGAGTCAAGATGTCAGGGCAATAGAGGATGAAATCCGGCTCATGGGTGAGTTTTTTGCATGGAGGGGAGACCAGCTCAACATGGAGGCTATGATCTTTTTGGTAAAACAGCTCTTTGGGCGTTTTCCTCACCTGCTATCTGCCCTAGAAACTACCCCTCTATCTCTGCAGCCATATGACTCATCCATGGAGAAACCTCTTGTTCCGTTTTCTCCAAGGTCAAGTATTGTGAGTTTTGTTTACACACAACCAGAACCGCCTGACGTTTCCCTGATACCTGAGCCTCCTGTTGTTTCCACACAACTGGAGCTGCCTGTTGTTCCCTTGATATCTGAGCGTCCTGTTTCCACACAAACAGAACTGCCTGAAGTTTCCCTGAAACCTGAGCCTCCTGTTGCTTCCACACAACCAGAACTGCCTGAAGTTTCACTGATACCTGAGCCCCATGTTGCTCCCACACAACCGAAGTGGTCTGATGTTTTTTTGATACCTGAGCCTCCTCATTGTTATGACACAGCCTAAGCTACCAGCTGTGTACCTGGTCCCTGAGCTACCTGCTGCCACCACGCAGCCCGTCCTTACTACTGTTGTTAGTCTGCCCGGTTTACCTACTACCAACACCTTAGATCTTCCTAACCTTCAGGTCCCTTCTGCAGTTCCAGTCGCAGGTCCTACAGGGGTCCCTTTTCCTATTCTCTCACCTGTTGCAGTCCCTGTTTCGTTCCCTGTAGCAGTCCCGGGTCCGGTCGTGGCCCCAGTTCCAGCCCTTGCCTCTACCACTGTCTCTGACCCTGTGGCGGTTCTAGACTATTTGCCTGTCCCAGGCACTGTGTCTCCCCCTGACCCTTTACATGGCTCAGTCTTTATATCAGCTCCTGTCCCTAAGCCTGCCTCTGTCCCTAATCCTCTCTCAGTGCCTGTCCCAGACCCTTTGTATATCCTGGCTCCAGTCTTTGTTCCCAAGCCTTCCTTGGTTTCTGAACCTGCCCTGGTCCCTGAGACTGCCCTAGTCCCTGAGCCTACCTTGTTTCCCATGCCCGCCACAGGTTTCATGCCTGCCCCAGGTTTCATGCCTGCCTCAATCCCTGCTCCAGTCCTAGCTTCTGTCCCAGCCTCAGCACCTGACTCTGAGCCTGTTTTTGTCCCCATATCTACACCAGACCTTTGCCTGGCTCAGTCCCTATGTCAGCCCTGGTCCCTTTGCCTGTGTCTGTCCCATGTCCTGTGTCTGTTTCATGTTTTAAGTTAGTCCTAGGTCAGGTGCCTTCCTTGGTTCCTTTACCTGCCCCGGTCCCGGTACCCATCCAGCCCTTGCCTCAGATTCCACTTCTACGCTCCCCGGAGGAATGGACTCCACCGGGCTTGCCAGGCATCTGGCCTCCTTCTGCCCAGCCTCTGCCTGTCTGGCCACCGCCTCTGCTTTCACCTGCCGTGTCCCCACTTCTTCCTCAGGCTGCCTGGCCTCCGCCTCAGCCACAGTCTCCCGGGTCTCCTCTGCTTAAGCATGCTTGGCCTCTGCCTCATCCCGCCGGAACTTCACCACAGCCCGCCAGGTTTCCTCAGCCTTCGTTTTCCTGGTTTGCACCTCTACACTCCACAAGGGCCTGGACTTCACCATGCTCACTGGATGCCTGGCCTCCTCCAGCCTGGCCTTCCACCCTGCCCAGCCTCCTACGGCCAGAAGTCCCATGAACTGGTCCTCCTGGCCCCGGTTCAGCTCAATCCCCAGATTCTATCCCTGCTCTGGGACTCCTGTCCTGTTTGGCGCCTCTGGAGCTGTGCCTTCGGGAGGGGGTCCTGTAACGTTTCCCCCTTCCTGCCCTTTGACACTGGTCAGAGTTGTCTCTATCTTCCCTGCCATTTGAAACTGGGCAGGATGGTCTGTGTTGTCATTTCACTTGTATATATTCTCTGTTCCCTAGTGGTGTTATATATTTGTCCTAGTGTGTATTGTAGTGGGAAATTAATGTTTATAAGATCCAAATAGTGACTCCTTCAACAGCTGGTTTCTCATCCCTCCTGGGATGAATTAAGATTCATGGAAAGGGGGAAACCCCAATGTATGTCACACATTTAAACCTGTACCTACGTGTTTTTTGGTTGTGATCCACCCATAAAGGGAGTTTGATAGTATTACTTGTAAAGGT